>JAODAL010002542.1:0-193521 GCA_025379985.1 Phyllomedusa bahiana | reverse complement strand
TGGGGGCCTGGGTTTATTTATATGATAAATGGAAACAAAACACGGCCTTAACTTCAGGCCTAAAATATAAAACAAAACCTGCTCGGCTGAGCACTAACTACACACAAAACAGACCTAACTATACCAGGGACACACTCAGTGACCCTGGGCAAAGCTGCAAACATATATAGCATGTGCTACTCCCAATATGACTCCAGCAAACACCAGCAGCCATGACAGGCCTGCATACTCAGGCTTTATAAGCCGGACACCAGCCTCACCTGGTGCGTGGGAGTGGCCACCCACCCGGCTCTTTGACCACTCCAGAAAAGCCGACCCGGATAAAGCGGACTGGAACCGCTTATACTACACGTCAGTAACTACTGACACACGAGAATTGTTGGCTTCCCTTCACTGAGCCCAGGCCACTCAGTGACATGCACTGGTCCATACCTTTCCTACGGCCGCATATGACAGCATTCTTGGGGAAATATACCTTCCCTCCAGCATTCCACCTGTCACTGTCTTACAGTGCATAAAACAGGTCTACTGTGTAACACTCAAGAAGTGAATTAAAGATTAGGATAGAGCTGATATATACAGTACATCTTCAGCCAGGCTACTCCAGCTTTAGATTATTTTTCTTTACGTGAACATTATTAAATCTGCCTCATTATTCTCCAAAAGGCTTTGCTAAATCCCAATGGATAAAAATACATAAGTACTATAATACTGCCCTCTACACATAAGAATATAACTACTATAATACTGCCCCTATGTGTAAGAATATAAATACTATAGTACTGCCCCCTGTGTGTAAGAATATAACTACTATAATATTGCCCCTTATGCATAACATAATAACTATTATAATATTACTACTCCCTATATACAAGAATATAACTACTATAATACTGTTTCTATATACAAGAATATAACTGCTACAATACTTCTCCCTATGTACAAGAGTATAACTACTATAATACTGCCCCCTATGTATAAGAATATAATAACTATAATACTGCCCCCTTTGTACGAGACTATAACTACTATAACATTGCCCCCTATGTACAGGAATATAATTATTGTAATAGTGCTCCTATGTACAAGAATATTACTAAAATAATACTGCTCCCTATGTACAGGAATGTAACTACTATAATACTGCCCCCTTTGTACAAAAATATAACTACTATAATACTGTCTCTTACGTTTAACAATATAACTACTATAATACTGCTTCCTATGTGCAAGAATATAACTACTATAATACTGCCCCCTATGTACAAGAATATAATTACTATAATACTGTCTCTTACGTTTAAGAATATAACTACTGCCTTAAATGTACAGAAATATTACTGCTATAATATTGTCCCCTATTTACAAGAAAACTGATTGAATTATTGATGTTGCTTTCATGTCTTAAAGAGGTTGTATCATTTCATTAAATATTTCCCTCAATGTACAGGAAAATGACTACTATAATACTGCCCCCAATGTACAATAAAATAACTACTATAATACCCCCCCCCCCCCCCGTGCACAAGACTATAACTACCATAATACTACCCTCTTTGTACAAAAAAAAACCTACTATAATACTGCTCTGTACGAACAAGAATATAACTAATAAAATACTGCTCCTATGTACAAGAATATAACTACTATAATACAGCCCACATGTTCAAAAATATAACTAATATAATGCTGCTCCTATTTACAAGAAAATAACTACTATAATACTGCTTCCTATGTACAAGGATATAACTACTATTATACTGCCTCCTTGTAAAATAAAACAACTATAATACTGCACTTTTGTACAAAATAAACACTATAATACTGCCCCCTATGTACAAGAATATAACTACTGTAATACTGTCTCTTTAATTTAAGAATATAACTACTATAATACTGCCCCCTATGTACAAGAATATAATTACTATAATACTGTCTCTTACGTTTAAGAATATAACTACTGCCTTATATGTACAGAAATATTACTGCTATAATATTGTCCACTATGTACAAGAAAACTGATTGAATTATTGATGTTGCTTTCATGTCTTAAAGGGGTTGTATCATTTAATAAAATACCGTATATACTCGAGTATAAGCCGAGTTTTTCAGCACAAAAAATGTGCTGAAAAATCCCCCCTCGGCTTAAACTCGACTCACTGTCGGCGCTCGGGCGCTGCGATGGCCCGTGCGCCGACAGGGACGCTTTAGCTATATGCGGCTCCTCAGGGAGCTCATATAACTGAATCCCGAGTCAGATGACAGCATCCGGGCGCTGCGTTGGCCTGGGCGCTGTCAGCTATCTCTTCCCCTGCATACGACTCCTCCGGAGCGCATGCAGAAGATATACCCACTGCGGGGCAGAGAGCAAGCATTCCGTGCTCCGCAGTGGTCTCCGGGCGGCCGCATACTCGTGGACGTCGGGATTTTCCGGCTCAGGCTGCGTGTGTCACCACCTGCCTGTGCCGAGAAGCCCGAGGAGCGCGCCCGGGAGACGGAGCAGCGGGGATTAAGGTAAGTGCTTGTTTTTTGTTTTAAAACGATGCCTATACCTGCCTAGTACTGCCTATACCTGCCTAGTACTATCTATACCTGCCCTATACCTGCCTAGTACTATCTATACCTGCCTAGTACTGCCTATACCTGCCCTATACCTGCCTAGTACTATCTATACCTGCCTAGTACTGCCTATACCTGCCCTATACCTGCCTAGTACTATCTATACCTGCCTATACCCTGCCTAGTACTGCCTATACCTGCCCTATACCTGCCTAGTACTATCTATACCTGCCTATACCTGCCTAGTACTGCCTATACCTGCCCTATACCTGCCTAGTACTATCTATACCTCCTATACCTGCCTAGTACTATCTATACCTGCCTAGTACTGCCTATACCTGCCTAGTACTATCTATACCTGCCTATACCTACCTAGTACTGCCTATACCTGCCCTATACCTGCCTAGTACTGCCTATAGCCTGCCTATACCTGCCAGGTACTGCCTATACCTGCCTAGGGGACCTATACCTGCCTATTGCCTGACTAGGGGGACCTATGCCAGCCTATACCCTGCATATACCTGCCTATAGCCTGACTAGGTGACCTATATCTGCCTATAGCCTGTCTAGGGGACCTATGCCTGCCTATACCTGCCTATAGCCTGCCTAGGGGGACCTATACCTGCCTATACCAGCCTATAACGACCTATACCTGCCTATACCCTGCCTATGAGGATGTATACCTGCCTATGGGGACAATTGCCTGCCTATAGCCTGCCTAGGGGGACATATAGCTGCCTATACCAGCCTATGGGATACATTAAACTGCCTATACATGCCTATAACCTGCCTATGGGGGACATTAAACTGCCTATACCAGCCTATATCTGCCTATGGGGGACATTAAACTGCCTATGGGGGACATGAAACTGCCTATACCAGCCTATATCTGCCTATGGGGGACATTAAACTGCCTATGTAATCTTATGGTAGTATCCTATCTATTTATTTTTAAAATTCACCAGTAGCCGCTGCATTTTCCACCCTAGGCTTATACTCGAGTCAATAAGCTTTCCCGGTTTTTGTGGCAAAAGTAAGTGCCTCGGCTTATACTCGGGTTGGCTTATACTCGAGTATAAACGGTAGTCTTCAGAATAAGGGGACAGTGAAAACAAGCAACTTTGCAATTAGATGTCATTAGCAAAGCTGTCTTGTATTCATAATTTTCCTTATCTTCTGTTTACACTGATATCCAGTGCTGGTGGGATCCCTCCTCCTTGCATTTCACTAGCTGAGAGCTCATTTACATTCTGTTGCCTCCTCTCCCCCACCCCCCAACGGTCAGCCTTATTCACAGCACAGAGCTTGTGTTCCTGCCTTTCATTCAAAGTAAGGGACCTGCACATTTTCACTCTGCACAGCCAGAAGAAACAGAATAACAATGCAGGGCTTCTATAATCAGGAAACAGCACAATTGTGTGTCGATCTCTGCCTCTCTGAGTTAGGGGCCATAGCAATTTCTCTCTGCACACCTAGCAGAAACAAACTGCAACAGATTCTACAATCAGAAAACAGCACAATTTGTGTGTCGATCCCTGCCTCTCCTGCATAGAAGGGAGATCTGTGCCGTTCATAGAAAGCTAGATTCAACTGTAACAAATCTCCAGCTGTGAGAGGAGAAGAGATCAGAGCCCAGTCTAGATTGAATGCAGTCTGTGGTATGTATACAGCTCTTACAAAATAAGACTGCATAGGGAGAAACACAGTGACATGTGGACTCAGAGGGGGGGGAGTTTTGGGAGCCAGCATGAACAGTGAAGGTGGGATGATGTCACCCAGCTGGTAGGGGAAGAAACGGCCCTGCATTTCTAGAGTTGAGAAGCTGAGAGCAGTATGAATCAGCTCAACTAAAGAAGCGATACATCCCCTTTAATCTTCCAAGTTTTTCAGAAAAGACAGAAGTATGAAAGTACATTTTCATCGGTGTTTCTCAATCTTTTTGCTCCATTCCTCCCTTCCACCATTATTCCCTCCTTCTGAAGACAGTCTAAGGCCGCAATCAAATCACATTTTTGCTCTAAGTCTAGTGTATCTGTATATTATGTAAAAACATGTCCATTAAACGTATACAAATATAAGTATTTACGTTTGTATATATTTCTCATTGAATGTCATTGAAAAAAATGTATAACCCAACAAAAAGAAGTACAAAAAAGGTGTAGTAGATGTGTTTCCATCCTTAAAAATAAGTGTGAAGGGGGCCTCTCTCAAAAGGTGCAATCCAACAAAATATACATATAATATTAGGAATCTTGGCTCATACTTTGCAGAACAGTAGCCATAATTCTCCACCCTCACACCCCCCCCCCCCCGCCCTCCGCCCCATCTTAACCTAAAAATTCAGCCCTTTTAAAGAAGCCCAGGATGACATCAAGCCCCCAAGACCTGAGCCCTTCTCCCTTTCTTGACATTATCCACACAACTAAGTCCATCTTGTGCTGATAGGAATTTGCAGATTTTATAGGATGTGAGAATAAATGGACTTTAGCATTGTTCTATGAGTCAGCTGCAGGGCACACAGGAAGCCCCTTCTCAGCATGACTAAGGTCATCCTGGGGTTTTATCGATCCCTTATCTCCTCTCTGGTGAGCTCACCTCTCAATGTACCACAGTCTTAAAGGAGAATTACCTGAAAACTGAGGGTTGATTTACCTATAAATTTATCATTACAGTAAATGCAGTTCCTCCACCTGTTACACTGAAATCTAATCTGGACACATTTGGTCTCTTAAAAATAATACACTTGTAATAACGACCACAGATGTAATGAATATCATGTAAATGCATTGTTTTACTTCCTCACCATTTCTAGGATCAATGCTTGCTGTTCGTGAATGAGAACATTCTCATTTACATCCGGACCCTATAAGCAATACAGACCATAGAGTCTCACAGCTGAGGATTTGTTACAGTTGTGTCCAATCCAGACACTCTCTGCAACAATATATCACTGCTGCAGAGTTCACGCTCTTCAGAGTGCTTTCACACAGTGCTTTTTTTATGCATTTTTGGTGCACCAAAACACATCAAAAAATGCACCAAAAACGCACTGTGTGAAAGCGCCCTTAAATCACAGAAGATCGTCTCGATTAGATATACTTGTAGCAAACCCTTACCTGTGAGACATTTCAGGTCAGGACAAGTTTTCAGTTTCTGGATATATAGAGGAATGTTTTTTTTTTTTTTATTCAGCGACAGCAAGCAGAGAACCGGCCAAGGAATTGAAACACAAAATACATAAGGAAAATTGCAGTTTTTCCAGTCATGCAATAATCAATCATTTTTTTAAACTTAAAAATAGAAAATCTCTTTTAGTAAAATTCTGGAGACAATTGTCCCAAGGTTAAAATTCAATGTATTAGATCATTGCTGAGGATTTTATCCAATTCACATTCGATTGTCCCAGCAGTCATAACAAATCAGACAACATTCTAAAGTGTATGGTCTATGGTCTTCAGCTTGGAGACAACTGGTCCATGGTCTTAGACCAGTATCCTACATTCCCCGAGGGGGCTATGCAGCGCGGCAGACAGAGGGCCCTGTTGAACCCTGAGCGGATTGTGTTGGCTGAGCTAATAGTCCATAAATATTGTTTATTTTAATTTTTCATTTGTGGAGCTAAATGGCAGTAAAAACAACTCACAGTGGAGAGGACAATGGAGGCTTGCAGGCAGAACATGTGCAAACACAGATTTTTGGAAGTGAATCAGTTTCCTGAATGGTGTCTATTTGCGGTGAACAGACGAGTTGCCTTTGTTGCCGGAAGTAGATGGTGTTTGAGTGCGAGACGCTGCAGGATGTTAGGGCTGAAAACAAATGTTGTCTAAGATCAGATGAGAGGAGGAAAAATGCTCCAAAGACTCTGTTTTAAACATTCCCTGATGGGGTGGTTGAGACCTTGAGCCGAAGGAATAAAGCTCAAAAGCGAAATGAAGACAAGCAAAAATGCATCAGAGTAATACTACAAATAAACTAAAAGTTCAGTTTTACGACATAGATTTCTTCTAGTGCAGTATAGTTTAATCTAAAAAAAGGAAATCTTAAATCTAATCCTAATATTGTAACATTATATACTACATCACCGGCCCACTTTATTAGGTACACCATGCTAGTAATGGGTTGGACCCCCTTTTGCCTTCAGAACTGTTCAATTCTTCGTGGCATAGATTCAACAAGGTGTTTGCACATGCTCAATTTTACCAAGGGGCCCAAAGAGTGCCAAGAAAATATTCCCCACACCCTGACACCACCACCACCAGCCTGAACCGTTGATACAAGGCAGGATGGATCCATGCTTTCATGTTGTTGACGCCAAATTCTGACCCTACCATCCGAATTTCGCAGCAGAAATCGATACTCATCAGACCAGTCAACTTTTTTTCCAATCTTCTATGTCCAATGTCGATGAGCTTGGGCAAATTGGAGCCTCAGTTTCCAGTTCTTAGCTGAAAGGAGTGGCACCCGGTTTTGGTCTTCTGCTGCTGTAGCCCATCTGCCTCAAAGTTACCGTACTGTGCGTTCAGAGATGCTCTTCTGCCTACCTTGGGTTTTGTAACGGGTGGCTATTTGAGTCACTGTTGCCTTTCTTTCAAGCTCGAACCAGTCTGCCCATTCTCCTTTGACCTCTGGCAATCAAAAAGGGCATTTCCGCCCACAGGACTGCCGCTCACTGGATGTTTTTTTTTTTGGGGACCATTCTCTGTAAACCCCTAGAGATGGTTGTGTGTGAAAATCCCAGGAGATCAGCATTTTTCTGAAATACTCAGACCAGCCCTTCTGGCACCAACAACCATGCCACGTTCAAAGGCACTCAAATCACCTTTCTTCCCCATACTGATGCTCGGGTTTGAACTGCAGGAGATTGTCTTGACCATGTCTACATGCCTAAATACACTGATGCCGCCATGTGATTGGCTGATTAGAAATTAAGTGTTAACGAGCAGTTGGACAGGTGTACCTAATAAAGTGGCCGGTGAGTGTATTCTATACAGTATACTACTAGAAGGTCACATAATTTCATACAATATATTCAACATTATAGCACGATGTAACATAATACAATGTAATGTAACATAATATAATGTTACATACCATATAATGCACTACAATTATATTTTATGCTACAAGATCATAATATTACTGGACTGTATATACAAAATGTAAAACTATAACAACAGTTTCCCATAATACTTACAAAGTTGAGAATCTTTAACAGGAAAATATATAATATAAATTTATCAGTGCCTGGCACCCAAGACATTGATGTAATTGCTGCAGCCATATTAGTCTCCATACAAACTAAGAAGTAACACTTTACGGCTCTGTTCACACGGCTTATTTGCGGGGCGTAATTACGCCCCGCAATTACGCCGTGTGGACGGAGGCGGGGGCGGGAGCTTGGGGGGGCCGGCACCTCGCCGGCCCATAGACTATCATTACTAGCGGCGCGTATACGCCGCTGGTAATTCACATGTCACCAGCGGATTTGCCGAGCAGGGAGAGGAGACGTAATCCATAGTTCTCTATGAGAACTGTGGATTACCGTAATGACTGGGACGTATTCCAGCCGTAATTCGCGCAGGACGGCGCGTAATTACGGACTGAAATACGTCCCATTTTAAGCCGTGTGAACATGGCCTAAGGCTACGACTACCCGACAGTTACCGTATTTACTGTGGATTTGGTATTTAGAATCCACAAAAATTCTACCAGAAAATCATCCCCATAGACCTTAATAGAAAATCCAAGCTCGAATTTTCTGAATTGAAATCCGAAAACCATCTAAAAAACTTAGAACATGTTCTATAACCCGCCACATTTCACTTAAAAATGGTAGATTATAGTACTGTTCAATTGAATGGGATGTCTGAAATCCGAAAACTGCAGGTCCCTATGGATGGTTTTACAGTTGGTTTTTGAAGGCTTTAAAAATCTGAATCCATGTCAAAAACAGACTATAAACGGGCCGTAAGGCTGGTTTTAAACACCACAAATTTTTAAACTGTGTTTTTTTGGAGACCAGGGGTGGCATGTATGAATTTTGGCGTGTAAACGCCAAATATCATGCGCATAATATTAGTATAGAATGCGCCTGATTTATTAACCTGCTCTACAGCAGGTCGTAAATCAGGCACATTCTATCGCTAATACGACACTTCTGGCTCAGATATACCACTTTCAAAGTAGTATACCTGTTCCAGCAGTAATGCGCCTAGGATTGCTGTAACTAAACTATAAATCTATTTATTCGTACGGTTCTAGTGCGCTCCGCCTCCCGCACGCCCCCCCAAATCAGGCGCATTACAAAGTGCCGCGGCCGCTCTGTAATGAGTCTGATACAAGCGTACGGGAGGCATTACAGTAATGCGAACGGGGTTGGCCTGATGTGGGGCTGAAAATACCCAAGACTTCTGGCACAGCCCAATTCATACATGCTGCCCCAGGTGTTACTTAAAAGTGAAATATAAAGTTTGCTGCATACAAAGTATTTTGGTTTGTAGTGTTTTGATTTCTGGTGTTTTTATGCCATTGTTTGCATAGGTGGCTTTTTTTTTAAACTGCAGCAGTCTCTAGTTATGGCATTTTTCTGGCATTTTCATATAGAATGCAAGAAAAAAATACACAAAATGAAATAAAATTGTACAAAATAAAATACAAAATGCTGCTGAAAATGCTTTTAAAAATGCATGCTACATTTACAGGAGTATTCCTATCACATAGATCAGCTTTACATATGTAGGCACAAGTAAATAAAGACCGTTACAAAATACATTGCTCTTCTGATTTTACTTTATTTCAGAGTTTGAGCAGTTCCTATCTCCTACTTGTGTACACAAGCTTCTCTAGGTTACCTACCACCTCTCTCTGCTCTAGAAGCAGTGGCTGGGATGGCTAAAATGGTGAGGTTACTCTCTGCTGTGTCTTATCAGCAGCGCAAGAGCTCTTACTGATACAATTTAACCCCTTAGAGCTCTGCAGTCTTATTCCCTGCAGTTAAAATCCTTTCATTACCAATGTCCCTCTAACAGGATCAGCTAGGATAGTAGAGATGATATGGCAATCATTGATTTTGAAACATCCACAGTTCTCCTCTCTTTCAGCGATGGCTCACCCCGGTCTTCTGTTTTTCTTCCAAATGGGACATCATTGCTGCAGCCACTAATTGGTGGTCATGTGCCTCTGCTTACGTCACCTTTCAAAGCCATTCACATCTTAATAGTGATGTAGTGGTTACCATGTGACTGCAAACAAGTGGCTTCAGCAGTGACATCCCATTCATAAAAAAAAGAAACCAGAAGACCAGGGATAGACAGCACTGGAACAGACGTGGGAAAGAAGGTGAGTATAGTTTTTTTTTGTTTTTTATTTTATTGGCCACTATTGGCTGATTTTATTTTTACATAATCTGGACAACCCCTTTAAGAAAACAATGGCCTTTTAAAATGCATTATTTCATGCATTTTAAATAACTAAAAAATAATACTATCTGAGTAGCCATTATAGTATCAACCATATGACTGACACTACAATACACAGTGCTCATATCGTGCCAGGCACCAAATAAGACAATCACAGTGACCTACAGTGCCATAAAGGGTGGAGCTTTCCTACAACTCTAGACAGGTGCCTACCTCTTCTTCCAACACATAAAACAATTAATACAATGTAATGTGCTACAATAAAATATATTGCAATATATTACAGTATAAAATAGTGTAATTTAGTATGCTACAATGAAATATGACATACAATACACACAATATCATATAGTATACTACAATATAATATCTACAAGCACATTAAGGGACAAGATTTACGTTTGTCATAGAATGGTCAAATACACCCCTAAGGCACCACTGATATGATTCACCCTCTACTTGAGTCCACCATCACACAGCATGTACAAAGAGAACATTTAGGCAAAAATGAAGCCTTGTGTCTACACCTGATTCCCTAAGTGCAGTATGTACAAGTGTTTGTGCTCCAGGCCCTTACAGTCTTTATTTTCTAGCTGGTAGATACCCCATTAGCTCTATTAGTGCCCATGGAACTCATTTTTTGTCAACATGGCCTCTGCCCCTCTCTCTTTCAACTCTCCCTGGCAGTCAATAATAGTATAAAGATGGTGTAATGACTGTCCCTCAAAAGCCCTACAATAGACCTAATTCAGGCAGGGTAGTCGTCCCGAAAGGGTCGGTCCTGCCATGGGAAGGCTCACCCTATTAACATTGTATTAAATCCCTTTATGAGATAATTATACACCAAAGATAGTACACAGGAGCAACAAATAGAATATGTATCAGTTAACTATAAAACCAAAGGCCAGAATCCAGACAAACCACCACCATCATACAACATTTGTTGCTTCTATATACTATCTTTGGTGTGTAATTATCTCATAAAGGGATTTAATAGAATATTCATAGGGTGAGCCTTCCCACGGCAGGGCCGACCCTTTTGGGACAACTACCCTGCCTGAATTAGGTCTATTGTAGGGCTTTTGAGGGACAGTCATTACACCATCTTTATATTGTATTTACAGTGGTGATTATGCTGCTTATGAAGGTTTTTAAGTTATTTTCATTTTATAAGTATTAAATAAAATTTATATTTTAGATTTAGAGTTTGTAGGTTAGACTGCAGTGATTTTTCTTTCCAAACTCTTAGTGTCCAATATAAGTAATTTTTCAGTGATTTTTCAGTCAATAATAGTGCAAGAACACTCCTCTGATCTTCTCAATGTACAAGGACATGTCTGATGTGGTCTCTACATTTAGATGACTAGATACACCCACCCAGACATCAGGAGGTTATAATTGTAGAAAACCCAATGCAAAGTGGTTGTCCGACTCAAAAAGAAACCTTACAATTTATCTCCAACTGTATAAAGTAACAGACAAAAAAATTTACTAACCTTTTTACTCCCTTGTTGATCCAGCAATGAAGCTCCTCCGTCTGTCCTGGTTGCAGTCGGTCAGTGGCCTCAATGGCCACGTGCCATTCCACTGACATCATCAATCGGGATGTGATTGGCAGGTGACTGCTGATACCACCGACCGGCTGCAGTGGTTAAGTGCCAGCTGGAAGTAGACAATGACTGGAGCAAGTGCCCGAGCTTTAGCGCTGCATTACAAAAAATAGTAAATTTTATACCATTGTGGCAATTTGTAGGTTTATTTTTAAGTCGGACAAAGCATTTCAATTACCATAGGGTTCTATAGTGTCTTAAGGTTCATCCAGCAGAACTGTGAGGGGACCTGAGTTTACCAGATATTGAAATATTGATGGAGTACAGTCTTTAGAACTGACCTAATGCTGGTAATGGTGACCAACAGTGAAGCAGGAAGTAGCTAACTTCTTCTTGGCTTTCTATGGAAATCAGAATAACTGCAGCCTGAGACACAATGCAGGAATAAAAATGATGTAAGACCTGGGATGTACAGCTGTATACCAGATGGAGAACATTTATTGAGATCCAAATCTAAAACAGTTTTTTTCGTATGTAAGGATCAGTTCACCCTACCATCAAGCTTTCAGTTTTTCTGCTCCATCATAAGACCAAGCTGCACTTAAAGGAATTGCACACAGAGACTCCAAAAGGAGTGTCAGATGATAGTGTGAACAGAACCTAATCCCTGTTTAACATGAATCAGATAATTTTAATAACTAGCCCTTTAAGAACAACCAAGTAGTAACATTCTTTGACATGAGCGCAAGACTTCTTATTAAAACATAGGATTTGCCTTTACATTGGAAAGTAAACACAGAGACAGCTGGGGAGGAGCCGTGTGTGCAAGGAAACAAGAAGGTGTTTACCCAGGCAAAAATCAAATTAAAATTCCAGGTAAACGTTTCATGCACAGTTACCCAGAGCTTCACACCCCTAATACAGAGGCGTGGAATCCTGGGATATGACTTCTCATTGTGTTCCAGCTGGATCCCAATCCTGCTCAAAACTAACGAGTCTTCAAGAAGGGAAAGTAATCAATAGGAAAACCTATAGTGATGATACTTTTCCAGGCTATTTCTACACTGCACAAGTTTTTGGTCGGATTTTCGGCGGATTCAGTTTTTAGAATCTGCCAAAAATGCGATTGTAACCTGTGCCCCATAGACTGCAATAAAACATCCGTGCTGTAGTCTCCACACATGGATTTTTCTGTGGTCGGTTTTGAAATCCAACGATTTCCAGGGGATTTTAGAACATGTTCTATCTGTCGCCGGATTTCCGTCGGATTCCTGTACATGCAATGTACAGGGCCAGCAGCGAATCCGAAAGCCAACCGCGTTTTTTAGCACAAACTCGGTCTAGCGATATTAAAATGCCATCAGATTTTGGATAGCATTTTAACATTGCTGTGTAGACACAACCCCAAGGGTTATTCCAAACTGAGCAACAAATTGGCTAATGACAGAGATGCCATTACATTCATTGACATTCCATGACATTCATTCACCTGCTAAATCTGCCATCCCTCCAGTGTCGGACTGAAGTTTTTTGGGCCTACCAGAAGAAATATTCTGTGTTTTAGTAAGAGGAAATTATCCAAAGGGTCCATCAGAAGAAATTATTCAAGGCTTAAAGGGCTTGTCTCACTGCAAGGATTGCTTTTTATGTTAAAGAGCTTGCAAAAACAAGTCTCTTTGCAATATATGTCCATTAACAGAGTCCTACCTATTCTGAGATATCCCCACTTGTATGGGCTGCATCAGCTCCTCAGGTCACTATAGCTACATACTTATTCAATCTCTCATGATAGGCTGCCAGCACTGGTAGCTATAGTTACAGACCTGGCTTCTACTGCAGCCTAGTGGAAGCCAGTAAACACACCCCTGAATTCAGAATGAAACCAAGAAAACAGGACTGAGGTAAGATGAATCAATGTAGTGAGACAACCCCTTTAATAGAATATCTAATGGTAAGTTCTAAAGTCATCTCCAAATGAAGTTGTTTTCTTCTAGACCTTTGGGGCCCTGAAATATAAGGTGAACATCATTGTGCCAGAGGCTGAGTCCACCAAAGGATCATCTGATATTCTGGTGGGTCAGTCCAGCCCTGACCATCACACTGGTGCTTAAGGATTTTCAGAAATACTTGATCAGCGGTGAAAAAGAACCGAGTTGGTTGGAAACGCACCGCCATTTGCACGCACTCTGTTTTACTTTCTGTGTTCCTATTTTTGTACGATAAAGTTGAGAGATTTTAAAGACACGCTGGAGATCGAGTATTTCTCAAAATCCTTAAAGGAGTTGTCTCATTACGAGCTTTCAGCCTGTCAGTGTCCCTGGTAAGTTGAACTGAGGGGCGTGCTTCTTGGTCTGTCTCTTCTGCTCACTCTCCCCCCTCCCATCAGCACACAGGCAGCTACGTAACTTCAATACAGGGGGGGGGAGGGGGTTTGCTCTCAGAGTTCACCCTGTGTGTGTCTGCCTAGGTCTGTTGCAGGAGAGGGCTGATCTAGGAGTGTAGAGAGGAATATGAAGCTGTGTGCTAATAGAGCAGAGAGGATGCAAGTGTTCCTATATCCCCTGCTTAGCTTACAAGTCTCCACATCTCCAGCAACAACAAGGGCAGTGTTACTATACTCATGATGTGTCTGTGGAGCTGTGACTATACTAAATACAGGAGAACATAAAGTATTCACATGCCCCCTGATCTGTATAGTATTAGTATAGTCACAGTTCCAAAGACATATCATGATTATAGTAACAGACAGGGTCACTGCTGTCACATCTATCTGTGTAGAGAGCAGTGAGGAAGCAGGCACACACAGGGTTAATCCAGGCAGTAAGGACACAGATGCCAGAGTCCTCCTCCCCCTCCAGAAGCATTCTGTGCTGGAGGGGCTCTCTGCTCCGACCTGTCTTCAAAGGTGATGAGTCATTCAGACCTGACAGCCAGTAAGATAAGGATCAACAGGTCGGCTGCTATAGAGATTTGAGAAGCTGATGTTAGTAATACTAACAGGGCTAGCTCAAAATCAGTAGGACATTTGTAATGAACATATATTGCAAAGCTGCTTGTTTTTTAAAGATCTTTAAATTAAAACCCAATCATTGTAGCGAGACAACCCCTTTAAGTTTCATTTAGGCTGAAGACAGATAGCTTTTCTTCGGGCAGCATACACCCTCAGCAATAGAAAGAGCCAAGAGCACTCTGAACTACAGGTGATGAGCGATCCTTTAATTTTCTGCATATTGTATTCCACCACACTGGTGCACCCTACTGGTCTTTGTCTACTTGACTTCTCACTGGTCGCAGCTGTGTACCTCGGGAGACCTCTGAGGCCAGGGACTGACACCAGTGGTCTTCTTAGAACACAAATGTATGAATAGCTGTGCACCTTTCTACATTCTAGTTCTGTGGGCGTACGTCTTACATTGGTGTGTGAGATGCTGTTTTAAGTAAATATTCCCCAATATCTATTACAAAGACTTTTCTCACCACAATAATTAGCTTTAAACATGCAGGCAAAGGTAAATAAAGATTATTACCTAATTGATGTTTGATTTTGCTTTCCTTTAGAGTTAGAGCTCTCTTGGGTTGCTGACCAGCTCACTCTGTTCTAATTGCTCCAGCTGACCTGGCTGACCAAGGTGACATTACTCCCTGCTGTGTATTGTCAGTTGTTGTCTATATTACGGACAAACTGTAACTCCTTAGAGGTCTGTAGCCTTCTGCCCTACTGTTTAAACCATGCTGTAAGCAATGTCCCTCTAACAGGCTCAGCTAGTGAGTGCAGCTCTGGACTATAATATAAAACGTAACTCAGGATCAGAACAGAATACATAAAGTAATGTACACAGTTAACCCATCAGCAGAATGCTGAGTGAAGCTCTGTAATATAATTTCAGAGGTAACTCAAGATCAGTACAGAATAAGTAAAGTAATGAATGTACATAGTGACTTCACCAGCAGAATAGTGAGTGCAGCTCTGGAGTATAATACAGGATGTAAATCAGGATCAGTACAGGAGACGTAATGTAATCTGTGTACACAATGACTCCACCAGCAGAATCGTGAGTGCAGCTCTGGAGTATAATACAGGATGTAACTCAGGGTCAGTACAGGATAATTAATGTATGTGCACAGTGACTCCACCAGCAAAATAGTGAGTGCAGCTCTGGAGTATAATGCAGGATATAACTCAGGATCAGTACAGGATAAATAATGTGGTCACAGTGATGACCAGCAGAATAGTGAGTGCAGCTCTGATATAATACAGGATGTAAATCAGGATAAGAACAGATAAGTAATGTAATGTATTACACAGTGACTCCACCAGCAGCACAGTGAGTGCAGCTCTGGAGAATAATACAGGATGCAACTCGGGATCAGTACAGGATAACTAACATAATGTGATTCCACCAGCAGAAAAGTGAGAGGAGGCTCTGGAGTATAATACAGAATGTAACTAAGATCAGTGTAAGATGGGCACATATCCTGGAATCATAATGGGTATAATATATCCCATTAATGATGCTACCATGTAACCACACTTCACTGCAGTCTTACAAAGAACAAAACCAAGGAATGAATGCTCCCAGAAGCAGACATGAAGGCCCATCAGTGGAAGAAATAGGAGCTGTGAGAGACTGTCCTCTTATGCTACTCCATTCTGTTTGTCAATCCTTGCACTATCCCTGTGCCCCATTTTCCCAATAATCTGACTTCATGGATCTTTTAAGAAAAGAAGGACTGTTACAGAATTTTTTTAGTACATTATACACAGACATGAATACATATAATTAGGGAATAATTCTACTTAAAAATATGATATATGGAGCTCTCCTTTAATTATGCAACTTATATAACACAAAGCATATGAAGCACATAGTGAGCCAACATGCAATAAAACATGTCCTGTTTACTTAGGGAGCCTTCCTGTGCCTCACTCAGATCACTAGGCCCAGTTTCGTTCTTGGTTATTCAGAGTTCAATACACCTCGGCCCATCCGCCAACATGGCTCCTCACTCCTCATAATACTCTTTGTTAAATACCCTTTATACTCTGTGATGAATTTCTGGTGTGGAATAGAGTCGTAAATGTTCCCGAGTCAGGAAAGTCTTTGTATTTTGTACCTGGCAGTAAAGTTACTCCTCATGACTAAACTAGAACTGCAGCATTTCCCTGTGAATGGCATTTTTAGATTGTGATGATAACGTCTCTGAGGCTATTCTATCTGCAAGTTTCTACATGACTCATTAAGATTGCATTAACTCTTCTTAAAGGAGAAAGACAGTAAAACTCAGAGCTCAAGGAACCCTTTATAGATATACTTTCACATACATAAGGACCCTATGAGGCAAATGTTCTCATATGTATTCCCTACTGAAAAAAAAATATATGCAAAAAGTTCTAATCTGTTTTATACTGCAATAAAAACCTCAGAGAAATGTATGAGTATCTATCCAATGAAATCCATCATATCCATATTCTCACTATCCTCGGTTTAGGCTGTAAGGCTACTGGCAGCAGCAGGAGCCCTCCCTTGCTTAACTCTGCCTCATTAGTTAAATTCTGACCTGTCGGGTAAAATTAGAAGGGGCCATTGATAGTTTGGCTTACAAATAATTTCTTTACCATTTACTTCAATCATTCAGTTCTAAGTGTAGTAATTTTTCAAATAATGTACACCTAGCAAGGTTCAACCCTTGCTTCTATTGTAGCGTCAAGCAGTAAGCTTGAATATTTACATTTTACCACATAAAACATAATTTAAGCGACAGAAAAGTCAAAATCTCGACTAACAAAAGAAATCATACACATAATCAATACATTATTAGATCTATATAAAATGTTCATTATTTGGATGCCATCAAATTGCTGTGCATATGGCCACCTTGAGTAATGGATGTGTTATATAGCATTATCATACCTGATAATAAAAGGTATGTTGGGACTGTTTAATGTGTGATTCCACTTATTGGACTGTAGGATATTTTCATAGATTGGATACAATCAAATAGTTACTAAAGAGTGTGTTTACATGGTCAACCTGGGTGATGAAGGTTTCAAATAGGTGGAAAGCAGGACAACGCATAAACAGAGTGATGTTGGGATTATTTAAAGCGAGACACGGCAAACATTTTGCTCCATTGTTTCGAACTTGATTTTTTCAATATTTCCATTCACCGCCAAAGCTGCTTTTAAAACTCAAGTGGTTGCCCTTGGAAGCAAGACAACAATATGACTCCACCCCATTGTCAGTTATGTGACACACAGTTTAGCTCTAACTGAATAACTACGATTCAAGTTCCCACAATGCAAAGCTCAATTCTCAATCCAGTTTTTCATGTAAACAGAGAAGAAACATATTGATGGAGGTATATAAAATGGTCTAAAAGGGAAACTGTCTGTTGCCTATAGCAACCAAACACAGGCTTTAATTTCTTATAACACTGTTAAAAAATGAAAGCTGCCATGTGATTGGTTGATATGGACACAAAGTCAGCTTTATTAATTCGGCCTATAATGTTACTGAAAATAAACACAGATACTTTGTGTAGATTTTAACTCGAGGTTTTTCTCTAAGTGATTCTAGTTTATACAGATGATGACAATTAATATACATTTGTGCTGCAATAATATGGGTACTAATGGGTACTGGTTAGTAACCAAAATTCATATATTTTTTTAAATTATATACATGTTAGTGACGGCTTCAATGTTTTCACCTTTGTAATAATGTAACAAACACCTTTTTTTCTAAATAATACAAGTATCACATACATAAGCATTTAACTTTTGGGGATCCAAATGTAACTGCTCTGTGCTACAATGTTGGGGTGTTCTCTAAAGCAGTATATGCCACCAAACACTCCTGATGTTATTCTACTGATTGATGGGAATGCATTGTCTTGCTCCCCCATAGTTCATTAATCCACATCATATCCAAAAGCATGCAGCAGGAATCTTTTTTTTAAAAAAAGGGGATCCCATATTTTACTCCCTGGTGTAAATTGTAGAGGTCATTTATTTCCACTGAGTAACCTGGTATTCTCTGGTTGTGCCACAGTTGAGGGGTGAATTGTTCTTTTCCATCATACTTCATTAAGCAACATCAAATCCAAAAACATGCGGCAGAAACCTTTTTGAAAAAGTGTTCCCCAAATTTTAATGCCTAGACTAAGATGTAAAGGTGATCTATTTTCACTGGCTGTTCCATATATGAGGGCTACATTGTTCTGTTCTGCAATGTTTCAGTAATACCATATTCAAAAACATAGAATAATCTTTAAAACATGGCCCCCGTTGTTTACTGCCTGGCCTAAAATGTAAAGGTGACCTTTTGCAATTGAGTTGCACACAATACTCAGGTTGTGTAAAGTTTTAGGGGTACATTCCTTTGCTCCACCATATTTCATTAACATTATATGCAAAAACATGCAAAAGGAAATTTTTTGGAAGCAAGGGGACCCCATAGTTTATGCCTGACCTACAATGTTTACGAAATCTCTCCAGCACTATATGCTCCCTCGCCATCAACCCTCATTATACTGGTCGGAACCGTGCCTTAGAACCTTTATTATATTAATAACTATCATATTGAAATACATGCAAAAGAAAACTTTTGAAAAAAAGCAGACCCCATATTTTACTGTCTGGCCTAGAATGCTAAGGTGTTTCTAAAGCAGTATATGCTCCCACCCAGTACGGCTAAGTAATGCTTGTATGGGGTGCATTGCGTTGTTCCTCATGTTAAATTAATAATTATTATATCCAAAAACATGCAATAGAAAATATTTTGGAATATGAGGATCTCATATTATACTGTCTGGCCTTAAATCTAGGGGGTTCTCTAAATCATTACATGCTCCCCACCCATCCACCTTCAAAGCTGAGGGGGTACATTGTCATTCCATATTACATGAGCACAAGCCAGGCAAATTCCTTATCTAAATCAGGCAATAGACTATCATGGTCACTTGCTTAGAAGAAATTGCAATGTCCAAGGAGCAGATAAAGGTTAGCTATACACATCACACAGACTTCTATTACTCCCCATAGCAACAAGCCTATTTATAATGTGTCCTACCTGCATCAAAGGGCTGCAACAAGAAGCTAGATGCAGGTCTTCAGGTACATTCAAGCACTAAGATGAAGAAAAAAACTCGCGTCAGCAGGTGAATGAAACGCGTCCAATTACATTACATGCACAATTAAAAGCAATTACACTCTATCTCGCTTTATATTTGAGCTAAACCATTAAAATAAGAACAAAATAAATAAATAAATAATCAATGAAGAAAAGAAAAAGAAAAAGAAAAGAACAGCAAGTCAAGCAAAAAAAAAAAAAAAAAAGCAGAATGCAATTTTAAAGCCCTGGCATATTGTAATTTGTGCCCTTCTTTTTACAGCAGTGATGTCATAAGAGGATGGTGATATCATCTTGAGTACAAGTGACAGGAGGCCGCAAAGGCCCAAGGAGTAGGGGTTCTTAGGAGCTGCTTCTCCAGCTTACCATACTCAAGTTCAAAGTAAAGACAAACATAAAAGCTAACAATGGAAACATAACCGGCAAAACTCAGACCGTAAAGCAAAGAATGTGACACTTTGTTTATGCTGTGAGGCAACACCCCATCCCCTCATGTAGAGTCCTGTCACCCTCCATGTACTTAGGCTCCCTAAGGATTAGTTTAAGATGGTGGTAAACACACATTAACCATAACATTTTTCCCAAATTCCCTGCTCTTTGAGTTTTAAAAGTGCTTTTCAGAGCACTTCCAGGTTTTTTCATTGAAGACTTGCAGTGAAGAGTAAAAAGTCAACCTCTTAAATGGAATTGTTTGGCCTAATTCACATTTTGCTTTTTCTTCCTCGTTTGTGAAATCCATTGGGATACCGTGAAAAATGTATCCCGATGAAAAACCGGCGGCAAAATGGGGGGTACAGAGCTCTACGGGAAAATGTAGTTAAATTTGGACTATGTTTGCCCTTTTTCAATGGTATACTTTTCTTGTATTCACTTTTGTGTCCGATGCAAAAAGAATATACATTCGGTACTGGGGCCCCAAGGTGCCCATGGGACTATTTTTGCTCCTTTAAACCTAGGGCCCCCATCGCGACATCCGTCAGAATACATTTTTCGGATACCACGAATGAGGATAAAAAATTAGATGGAATGAATAGAGCTTTCTGTGACACTAGAACCATTTGATACTATTAATGCTGTAGAAACGCTATGTTTCTGAACTTTTGCCTGACACAAACCCTAAATGAGTGTAATTCCTATGAAGGGATATAATGTTGGTACTCTTCTAACTTTGTTTTTAAAAAGTAAATATAGCAAATAATCTAAAAAAAATTTAGGAACATGGTTAACGGAGTATCTTCGACGTCCCCTTTTACTATTTAAAATTTCACAAAAACTCTTGGGGCCTTACATGGCTTTTTTTGATCCGATTTTGGATCCGTTTTGGATCAAAAAATTGCATCCAAAAAGCTTTGGCGATCGGATTCTAAAGGAAAAACCGTATTCAAACCCGCAGCTGAGTTTGGTGCGCTTAAGCCCAAGAATTGATTTTGAAAATTCTTGGAACGGATCCAAAAAGCCGCAGGGGAGGTGCATCAGAGAAAAAGGTGTGAAGGAAAAGTTTTTCTATTAAAAGCAATGTAAATCATTGCTATTTATTTTTTTAGTGTTTGGGTCCCGTTTGGGGTCCGACAGACGGTCCAAAAAACGTATGTTCCACGGATCATTAATTTTTTTATATCTGAAAATGTGAAGTCATATGTGGATTAAAGGAAATTGTAAATAATACAGTGTCCCCCCAATATAGGGCCCAGGTTCAAAAATTTGATGGCCTATTTAAAAAAAACCTTTTAACAGAAAAAATTCCAGGCCCATAAAAAACCCGTCAGAGCTCTGAACCAATCGAGTCAGCTTTCATTTTTCCAGAGCAGCATAGAAGTGAAAGCTGAGTTTTTGTTGGTTGCTAGGGCACAGAGAGGGTTTTTTTCTGTTAGATTTTTTTCTTTAAAGGGATCCTTGTGTTTTTTTCAACCCAAAAAACAAATGTTAGCCACAGTCCTATGAACATTGTTGCCGAACCCTAAACACTCATTACCTCTATAGTAAACCTCACTACATGACAGTAAAGACATAATGAAAAATTATTGGTGTAAAAAAAAAAGTCAACTTTTTGCTCTTTTCACCAACTCCCCTTTTAAAAACTCCATTCGATAATGTTCTCCCAGTCAGACCTCACAGCCACTGTGCCTAACGTAATGGATTTGCATTATCTATGTTGCGACAAAGTAACAATTTTCAAAAGGAACAAAAACATTTTATCGTTTTTTAATATAAGCGAACAACAAGATTGTCCCCCTTGAATCTGTAGATGAGCTGACCTCTTTGGTATGGTAGCCCCCAATATGCTCATGTTACATACATCTGAGGGGTTGTTATGGTTAATACTCAAACATTTAGGCGTTAATGCTGGACCCCTTTGTACTTATTACGTCGCCTCAATGTTTTTTTCCCAAAAGGTAATTAAAACAAGTTTTTTTTTTTTTCCCTTATTTAATTATTTTCCCTTCCCCCTTTTAAAAATTTGTTTCCCACCCTCATGCACTGAGGATTAAGTAATCCAAGGGTAAAAATTCCAATACCCCTCGCTTTTGCAAAACCCTTTATGAATGTGGCAGTCAGAGGTGGGGGGGGGGGGGGGGGGCATAGCAAACAAAACACTCGTCCCCCCCCTGATGTGGTATCTAAGCCTTGTCCCCAAAAACCCACGGACGCCCTTTTACAGCACAAAAACAAAAAAAAATATTGAGTGGAAGACACTGATTTCCCATTCCTTCTAAGGGGAGTAAAGGCCCAAAGGCCCCTTGGGGCCCTACTGTTTCGCCTTGTGGTGTAAATAGCTTGGGAAACCATTTAGTTTTCTTATGGGATCCCTCTTCCGACACATCTATGACTGGGATACTTCCTCATGGGTACATATGTCCCTATTAGAAAAGGATTTAAAGGAATCTGTCCCAAATTTTTTTTTTTTTTACTTATTAAAACAAGCCCCTGACCCATATTCTTTTTTCTCAGTGTTTTTAAATTTCCGATTCATCGTTTATTTTGATTGTCCCGCGCTTTTTTGCTTCCCTGCTTTTAAAGCAGTCGGAGTACTTTCGAGTTCATGCAACATAGGGGCCCTTTAAAACTGACTCAGTCCCTTGACTTTATGGAGAGTTTTGTAGTCAAGCTCTGTGACCCGAAAAGAAGTCATTGTGCTGGGGGGGGAGGGGGGGAAAATGGACTATTCTATTTTGATGGTGGAGCCATGTTTTTCTGTACAATTTTTGTGTATCGTTGTGGTAATGAGCAGACTACTGAAAATCTTTCTCTACAGAACAGGAGGTGTCAGACTATTATTAGGCGTAGTGGCCAAAGTGAGACCTGCAGGACTTAAAATGACTTCAATGGGAAAGCTGGATTGTTGGGATCTGTACCTTATGGTGGGTGGAGGGGTGACTAAAAAAAAAACCTGAATAGGGGTTCACGCTGCAAATCAGACATCAAAGGAAATCTATAAAAAAATATGAATCGCTGTTTTTATAGTATTGGGGACCCGGTTGGTGAAGGTCATAGTTCCCCCTTTTGGGGGGTTTCCGCTAAGTTTTACCCCCTAAAAGGTTGAAGGGTTAAAGAAAAAATAGATTGATTTAGGCATGGGGAAAAAAACAATCAAAAAAAAATAGATCAAGTGCCAAAAAAGGGTTGAAAGCCTAGATGCGTGTCCCTGTGGTCCGACCCCCGCTTTTTTTTTACCTCCTTCCCTGGCACCCTTTTCCCATAACCTACACTTTGACATATACGAATAGGTTCCTCTTGGACTGAAAACGTCATTGTAAAAAACCGATTCCCTTTTTCCTTTAGGTGTGTATTTTGATTCAAACCTTTATAAATAATTCTGGAAATTATGTCAAGTAAAAGTTTTTATGAATTAAATTCAAAAAACAACTTTGAGTCTAATAACAAGCGACGTGGTGCGTCTGGGGTAATAAAGTCTGGGAAGAAAATCGATTCCTAATTGCAGTGCAGGTGACATTCTATTACTCCTATTATAACCCAAGCAAACAGTAGGGTTCAATGTGGTGTTACCATTCCCCTAGACAAAGGGCTAATTCATCCTCTTGACGAGAAATGGTAAGAAACAGTTGGCAATAAGGTCTAGGCTATACTAAATTTTTGTATACTTATTGTGGAACACTAGTAAAAGTATATCATGAAAGGGGTCAACTTCTCAATGAATCTAGTGACTCCCAGGTGATGCCTTCTCTGATTGTAGGTTTTCTTTTTTCATCAGTCCAACCACCATGATTTTCTGGCCATGCCAGCTTCCCGCCCCTCAAATATGGGGCCCCCTTCGTCCCATAGACCAAATAAATCAACCCAAACAGACTGCAAAGCAGACCTCAAAATAAGTTTAGACCCGGCCTAGACAAGACCCCTAAAAGACCAAAACCCAGACACCTACATTAATTCAGATACTGAAACCAGACTGATAAGTTTAACATAGACCACAGCTGAGACTCCAGAATAAATTCAGACCCTAGACCAAACCCAGAATAAATACAAACCCCTGTTACAGCCCCCCTGACCAGACTTCCTAAGTAAATACCGACCCCATATCAGAACTCCTAACTACAGTCCCCAAACCAGATCCCATAACGAATATCAACTCCAGACCAAAGTAGCTTCCCCACAGTGGCTTACACTCTCCTCCTCCGGAGCTTGATAGCTCTTCCTTAGGACTTTACGGACCCTATTTTGTCCTTCACAGTTACAGTCTGTGCCCTTTGAAAACCGCACGTTTTTAAGTATGTTTTTTTTTGCAATTACAGGCAAAATTTTTTTTTTTTGGGTATCCCCCAAAATCCCTATTATAATCTATAATTTCTAGAAACATTTACATTCACATGCATGACTAATATAAGATGTGACTACACTTGTAGTTGCTCTGTATTGCAATCCCTAGTGAACATGAGTCAAACTCAAGGTCTGAGGGCCTAATCCATCTGCCATGCCATTTTATGTGGCCCAAGAGTGCTTAGACACGCCAAAAAGTTCCAGATGCAGAAGGATTGGTCTCCCCTTTTGGAAAATGCGTCGCATTGCCCGGGTGAGGTCCACAGGGGCAGTTTTCCATCTTGGGTTGGCTTGATGACACCTCCATACCGTTCTTTTCAAAAAAAAAACGGTTGGTGCATGTTATAGTCATAGCTAGTTTCCAACAGCTCTTTGAGGGCAACCATAATGCTTATGTGGCCCCCGGAAAATAATTTGCACCCTGCCTTAGGGGGATTTCTTTATATGTTAAAAACAAACCGGTAATTAAAAAACAAAGTCTAATTTTAAAATGAGAACAGCCCTGCGGGGGGACTTGGTTTTGGTTGCACGTTTGGGAGGACTAAAAACAAATCTTTTGGTCATTTTTGTATATTCATCAGTGAAAACTGTTTAAACTACAATAAAATAAATCTTTTTCTAAAAGGCGTGCTTGTGTTATAAAAGGCCCTTAGCATTTTAAAAAGATGAAATAGTTACAATTTGACTGAACAGACTATGTACAAGAGAGCATGTTCTGGAGCCAAGCGCCTCTCCCTTATTAAAGGGCCACTAACTCCAAATTCAGAAATCTAAAAGCATAACAGAATAGTAAAAGTAAGGGGACTTAGGACTGTGCTTGCCTGTCTCATTGTCAGCCTCTCCCCACTTTCTATTGGATGATATGAAGGACAATAGATTGCAATCACCTGCTCTACAGTCAGTCTCTCCTCACCCAATAATGGCTGATAACAGAGATCAAGAGACTACACTGACCTATCCTACTGTCATCCTCTGACAAGTAACATGGAGCAATAGAAAGCATTCACATGGAGCCTCTCTCCAGTCTGAAATGGCTGATTACAGAAAATAACAGACGTCATTAAACTACAAAGTAAATAGGGTCGAGGGGGGATTAATTCCTTTAAAACAAATTTTTGGGTATTCAGAGGAATACTGTGCAGTCACCAGAATTTCAGCCACAATGGATGTAGAGTTAGAGCAGAGCGAGCGGCTGGGCGCAGGGGGATAGGAACAGAAATTTAATTTGAGGAATTATGGTGTCTTCATGCCGCTCTGAGGAAAGACAGGCCCTTCTGTCCCTGGAGCGTGCCCAGCAGAAAGTGATTTTAGTTGTTATATAAAAACAGCACACGTGAAACATGACTTCAAACTTGATTATCTGGTGTTGGAATTGGACTGGGGCAGTTCCAGAAAGAGTGTAATATCCAAAATTAAGAACACATGGCTCTTTCCTAGCAGGGCCAGGGCCCTTCATTTCATAGGAACAGAACATAGGCTGTCCCTGCTCCTGGAAATGCATACAAAGACTTATCATGTGCATTAAGAGCAGCACATAGAGGTCAAGATCAAGGCCATTGACAAACTGGCGTACCTTTGGCCCCAAGAGTTAACAGAACTGAGGATCACCCTACAGCTATTCATTAAACAGGGCAAAAGGACTTTTGTATCCCCGTTGCCCCGAGGTAACAGAACTGAGGACCACCCTACAGCTACTCATAATACAAGAGAATAAAAGGCACACTGGTGTACCTTATGCCCCCAGAGGTAACAGAACTGAGGACCCCCCTACAGCTACTCATAATACAAGAGAATAAAAGGGCAACCGGAAAAACCTTATGCCACAGAGGAAAACGAACTGAGGAGTTTTCTTTCTATTAAAAAAGAGTATGTAGATCTGTTGCATGAAAGTCACATGATGCAATGTATTTCTGTGGCCACATAGTTAAAAGAGACAGTATCCCCAAAAAAGTGGTACACCCCCTTACATTTTGTAAGATTGTTTATATCTTTTTAATGGGACAAAACTGAGATATGATACTTTGATATAATGTAAAGTAGTCAGTGTACAGCTTTTACAATAATGTTAATATGGTGTGCCTTTAAAATAGCACAGAGTCCTCAAAGTCTAAACCGTGGGAACAAAGTAGTACACCCCAAGTGAAAAAGGACAAATTGTACCCCAAAATTCAATACTTTTTGTGCCAGCATTATACTCAAACACTGGCCCCGGGAGGGGTTTGGCCCCCGGGGGACTGGGAAACCTTTCTACTCCTCCATGCGAAATCAGGGGCTGGGTGGTGTAGATACCCTTTCTCTCTTCCCCTTTCCGTCTGAGGATGCCCCCCGAGATGCTCAATAGGGTTTTGGTCTGGAGAAATGTTGGCCGTCCCCCCCCCTTTCCCTATTTTTTTTTAGGGCAAGGCAGTGGTCGTCTTAGAGGTGTGTCGAGGCGTTTTAAGTTAGAATACTGCCCCCTGTGCCCAGAATTGAAGGGGGGAATCATACTCCTGTATTTTGGTTCTCTCAATGAAATGTAAATTCCCAACCGGCAGCACTCATGCGAAACCCCAAACCCTGACATCCCCCCCACCATGTTTGATAGTAGCAAACACACTTGTTTTTTGTACTTCCCTGGTTGCCAGCTACTTGTCTAGAGAAACGTTTTTTTGGGGTTTTTGTGCACACTTTAGAAGAGGATTCCTTCTGGAACGACAGCCATGCAGACCAATTTGATGCAGTGTACGGCATATGGTCTGATGCCCCACCCCTTTAAACTCTGCAGAAATGCTGACAGCACTCATTCAGTTATTTTGAAGAGACAATCTCTGAATATGACGCTGAGCATGTGCACTGAACTTTTTTGGTCGACCATTGTGAGAACTGTTCTAAGTGTTATTTGTCTTGTTAAACCGCTGTATGGTCTAGGCCACTGTCCTACATCTCAGTTTCAGGGTGTTGGCAATCATCTTATAACATAGACCATCGTTATGTAAAGCAACAATTCTTTTTTCAGATCTTCAAAGAGTTTTTTGCCATGAGGTGCCATGTTGAACTTCCAGTGACCAGTATGAGAGAGTGTGAGGGCGATAATACCAAATTTAGCACACCTGTTCCACATTCACACTTGAGACCTTGTAACACTAACAAGTTACCATGTAGGGAAAACAGCAAATTGGGCATAATTTGTCAATTTTCACTTAGGTGTACTCGCTTTTGTTTGCCAGCAGTTTAGACATTGATGGCTGTGTGTTGTTATTTTGAGGGCACACCAAATTTACACTGTTATAAAAGCTGTACACTGACTACTTTATATTCTATCAAACTGTCATATCTTCAGTGTTGTCCCATGAAAAGATATTATACAATATTTACAAAAATGTGAGGGGTGTACTCACTTTTGTGAGATACTGTATCATGATGATATGTCTTCTGCTGGATCCCATGTGTAAGGAGGTGGCCTCCCACTGGATTGTCGTAGACTCTTTCTGCAGTAGCTTAATGTTAGTTCTCACACAGCAGCATGACACACTTCTGTTCACCAAAGTGGCATACAGTACTTGTTGGTTACAGCAGCGCTTGAAAATTACCGAATCAGCGGTCTCTTACCGAGGACCAATGGGCCATGAGAAACTCAAAACTGGAGTTTTCAATACAGCAATAATGTCTCTTTCTGAAATCAGCTTACTTATAAGGCTATGTCTCCACTGCACAAGCTTTCGGTCTTTATTTTTTGGTGTTTTTCATTTTCTGAAACCGCAGAAAAAACAACTGAAAACAGATCCCATAGACTTTAATAGTAAAAATGTTCTATAGTCTCCACAGAACGTTTTTTTCAGATCATTTCTGCTCCTGGTCGTTTGTTGAAACCTGTTGCAAAAAATTACAGAACAGAGCAGAAAATTAACTATTGAAGTCTTTGTAAACCACCGGGTGGGTTTTGGGCGTCTTTTGTCATTTTTTGGCAGCGTTTCCTCTGAAAAACGCTGCCAAAAAATTGTGCACACATTACTACACCGACTGAAATGCGTTCAAAAAAAATCCAGAAAGCTTTGCCAAAAAAACGCAACAAAAAACTAAAACCGCTGAAAAAACGACAAAAAAACTCAGCTTTAGGATTTGGTTTTCTCTCAGTTTTTTGTCCTATGCTGTGTGTCCCTAGCTTCAGAAACAGGAAATCTGCCTAACCTGTACTTTTGCAGATATTTTGTTTCTCCTTTTAGGTAACACAAGAGGTAGACCGGTGCATACTCAGTCCATAGTTTAGCCCCTTTGCGGACTCATCCCTGTTCTCCTCTAACTCCAGTTCACATAGACTGGGTCATTCTTCATAGATTTCCTTAAGGCCCACTCTTTAACTAGTACTATAACATAAACCCTTCCTAGAGTCCCAGTTTGGCATACCAAACCTGCCAGATAACACTCAGGCCTCAGGGTGCCCATCTTC
Source organism: Phyllomedusa bahiana (assembly GCA_025379985.1). NCBI lineage: Eukaryota > Metazoa > Chordata > Amphibia > Anura > Hylidae > Phyllomedusa > Phyllomedusa bahiana. The sequence goes on along the minus strand of JAODAL010002542.1, from coordinate 164,663 downwards.
CAGAACTACCCAGCCACTAACCAACCAACAGTCTTTTCCAGATTTGGGCCTATCACTCTCATCATGTTCTTACATCCTTCAGTTTAACACCTTAGCAATCCATCAACCTCTTTCAGGACTGACTAAGGCTGATAGAACGCTCAGCATATACCGCCTCAGTGACAGCATGCACTAGGCTCCACAAGTTCCTCCTCTGCAGTTACGACTCTCACAGACCGCACTTCAAGACAACATTGGTTTGTAGGTTTGTTCCCATTATTCTCCCAGGAGACACCGCAGGCCTCACAACACAAGCTTCAAGCTATGTCTCATGAGACTGGGTCACTTACAGCATCATAGGTGACCCACAGGGCTGGGACCACAGGTAGGTGAAGGTAGGCAACCGCCTAGGGCCCCATTTCATCCCAGGCAGAAAAGGGGACGCAATAAGATATGGAGTGGGCTGAATTTTCATGGGGGTGGAGGGCGCCATATGTCTTTTTGTCTAGGGCACCAGAACACCTTGTCCCAGTCCTGCCCACACTTCATCTTTTCTGCAGACCAAACACCATCTTTACCACTCCCCTCTATACTGCTGACAACATCTAAACAATACAATTTATTAACAACTAAGCAGCCTCTCAATGACTAAACAGTCCATTTACAGTCTCTTTTACCCAAAGAAGAATATTTACTACCCTCCAACGCAGATGTGAGCCTAGCCTAAGTCTCATGCTCAAGAGTTATTTGTGGCCTTCTTTTAGGTTTAAAAAGCCTCTAAACGTGCATGGCATTTTTTTCGTGTATTTTTCGATGTGTATTTTTTCCCCATAACAAATTATGTGATCCATAGATGATTCACACAGTGTGCAATGTAAAAATTTCCACAATAAGACCCAACAGAAATCACAACACACATTTACACATGCCCTTTTTTACAGAGGATGACAAAAGCAATGGAGAACTACAATGAAAAAAACAACACAAACTGCCTGAAACAATCTACAGCTGAAGCTCATTACATTTGGAGGGGAAAAAATGGCACTAACGGGAAAAAAATCAAAAATGAGAAAAACAAAAAGAAAAGTGGATTTTACATTTTTCTATTGACTTTCAGCTAACAGCTGGACATCTGGAAAAATGTGTATTTTTTGTTTGGCTTTTAAAAAAAAAAAAAAAAAACAGTATGTGTGACATCAGGATTACATGTGCAGTTTAGGGGTATAATACAGACTATAATTCCGAGTCACAACAGCATAGGTAAAAGTATGTTCATAATATCTGCACCAGCAGAATAGTGAGTACAGCTTTGGAGTACAATAGATGAAGTAACATGTGATCAGTACTGGATAAGTAATGTTAAGTATGTACACTCTAACTACACTAGCAGAATAGTGAGTGCAACTCTGGAGTATAATATAGGATATAACTCGGGATTGGCACAGGATAAGTATTGTAATGTATGTACACAATAACTACACCAGCAGAATAGTGAGTGCAGCTCTTGAGTATAAAACAGGACGTAACTCAAGATCAGTGCATATTAGAGTAATGTATGTACACAGTAACTACACCAGAAGAATAGTAAGTGCAGCTCTGAAGCATTATAAAGATGGTAACACAGGATAAGTATTGAAAAGTATATACACAGTGACTGCACCAGCAGAAAAGTGAGTGCAGCTCTGGAGAATAATACAAGATGTTACACATACAAAATATAAATATATAATATAAATATTATATATATATATATATATATATTATATATATATATATATATATATATGTACAGTGTGACTCTAGCAGTAGAATAGTGAGTTCAGTTTTGCAGTATACTTCAGGATGTAGAAAAATATCTCATGAAAAACAGTTTTATGGAAGAATAAAGTCTTGACACAGGCAGAATACAGGAGACTGTGACTGCTGAGGAGGTACAAGGAGCACTCACTATGAACTGATTCAGTATTTTTATTGTGGCTGTAAGACATTGATCCAAAGCAGGCTGATGAATGCACCAGAGTGTGGCTGGAATGGATGATGTGTGTATTTTGGAAATGAAGGGACCACAACTTTACCTTAAACCATGACAGATGTTGAGATATCACTGGAAAGAAGTGGCTCACGCAATCCTAATATTTCAGTAGCACTGTCATAATTATAGATCTGTGCACACATGGGATAAGCAGGGAATGCTGGCAGATTTCAGCTCTGAAGTTAACAGAATTGTGAATCCAGCTTGAAACTCAGAATTAGTAACAAAATAAGTAATGTAATATAGTGGAGTGACTCAGACAGTGAGCACAATACAGGATGTAACTCAGGATTAGTACAGAATAAGTAAAGTAATGTGCACAGTGACTCCACCAGCAGAATAGTGAGTGCAGCTCTGGAGTATAATACAGGATATAATCAAGATCAATACTGGATATGTAATATGCACATTGACTACACCAACAGAATAGTGAGTGCAGCTCTGGGGTATACTACAGGATGTGACTCGGGATTAGCACAGCATCATTAAAGTAATGTGCACAGTTACTCCACCAGCAGAATAGTGAGTTCAGTTCTGAAGTATAATACAGGATGTAACTCGATATCCGTACTGGATAAGTAAAGTAATTGATAGTGACCCCACCATCAGAATAGTGAGGGTAGTTTTGGGAAATAACAGGGTATAACTCATGATCAGTACAGGATAAGTAATGTTATACGTTTACATAGGACTGCTCTGTACATGTAGATTCATTCTATATGTAACCTATAATATGTTGTCAGTGGTGAATGGTATATGAATCTGTTTAGGTCTAAAACTCACTTTTTTCCCATTAGGTTACTATGTACAAAAAAGTGAGTTTTAGACCTAAACAGTTTCATACATGTGGCCCATAAAGAGAAATTCTGGAACATCTCCAAATCTGCTGTTTAAGTTTATCCTCAGACACAAATGCTAGAATTATTGTCCCTGTGACATTTGTGAACAATATTAAAAGAACAATAGTATGAATTTGGCTCTAGAAACTGGGTAAACACAAGCCTAATATCCTGAAGGAATGCTACGCTGACTACAGGAGGCTGCCAGGAATCTGAGGACACAAGATATTATAAAGTGGCAAAACATTAACAGCTCTGGATCCATGCAAAAAGATACTAAAACAATTATATAGTGATGCTTTAGCAGACAGTGTCACACAAAACAGCGGTTCAGCAGACAGTATCACACATGAAAGGCTAAGATACAGCATTTAGCAGACACATGTGATAGATGCATATATAATAGATAATCAGCACATTATATTTCCTCCAAATAGAAAGAGGAGCAGGTGTAGTCAAAAGTTCAGGCCCGCATATAAAAGTTAGGATTTAAGACCTCATTAGGGGTTCACAAGCTGTTACATCTATTCTCTTGCTGGAGTGCTGTGAGTCTTAGGACTTGTCCCCACTGCACTGTTTTTCAGCCGCTTTTGCAGACGGTTTTCGGTTTTGAAAACTGTCTGCAAACCGGCTGACAAACTTTTAAAAAGACCTCTATGGAAAACCCGTGCAGCAGCCCCCACTGTACAGATTTTCCACCAAAGGTTTTTTTTAGTCCGACGGTCGTCCGAAAAACATTGAGAATGTTCATTCATCCGCTCGGTTTTCGGGTGGAATATGAACATCTCAGTGGGAGGGGGAGGGCTTTCTTCCGCAAACAGCGGAGAAAAGCCGCCCCCTGCGTCCGTGTGCACGGCCCCAAAACAGTGCAAATACCAGTCGGGATTTCCAACCGGTATTTGCACTGTGCCGTGTGAATGGCCCCTTACAATTTTTACATAACTGGCTTAGGTACAACACTTAGCAGACAGTATCACACATGATAGACTTAGATACAACAAACAGCTCAGCAGACATAATAGGCTTAGATACAGCAGCTCAGCAGAAAGTATGGGTATGTTCACACAACGTAATTTTACGCTTACTTTTTCACGCTGAAATACGCCCCAAAATAAGCTTCAATGTTCTATGCAGCTCTCTTTCACACGATGCATATTTTACAAGCATATTTGTGACGTGCATTTAGGGATGATTTCATTTGCGTAAATTTAAGTGATTAGTCAATTTTTGAGGTGTTAACGCGAGTACAATCCCCATAGACACAATGGTGGAGCGTATTTTCAGCAAATAAATGCCGCACAATATGCGCAAAAAATGCACCTCTAGTCAGGTGTATTCTGAAGCTAATTTTGAAGCATAAATTTACACTTCAAAATTAGGTTGTGTAAACATACCCTATCACTTATGATCGGCTTAGATACAGTTGGCTTCATTTATCAAAACTGTCTACCAATAAGACTGTCTTTGTTGCCCACGGCAACCAATCAGAGCTCAGCTTTCACTTTTTTATTGCAGTAAAAGAAATGAAAGCTGAACTCCGACTGGTTGCTATGGGCAATAAAGCCAGTCTTACTGGTAGACAGTTTTGATAAATGAGACTTTGTATCTCAGCAGACAGTATCACACACAATAGGTTTAGATACATCAGCACAGCAGGCGGTATCACACATGATAGGCTTAGATACAAGGGCTTAGGTACAGATACAACAGCTCAACAGACAGGATATAGCACAAAACCAATGCAATATAATAACCAACATGAAAAATGTCATTAAGGTAAATAACTAAATATCTATGGGGATATGTTTGGTTTAACCACAAGAAAACAGATACATCTGTGGAAAATCCTGAGGCGCGGCGGGAGGAGCGCAGTGATCGCTTGAGAAAATCAATAAGTAACATAAAACGGTTTTAATTAGCAGCAGAGCTTTGGATGTGGTTATGAGAATGTAATGGGGGGAATCTGCGATCACAAAATCCACCCCTCTCACTTCTCAACATCTGAGAAAGTGTAGCAGAACATACACAACCACATTAATATATAGGATGTGGCCTCAGATTCCTGAGGGGTCAACATTGCTATTTTCTGGAAACTTCTCCAGGATCTTTGTATCATCTCTAAACACTGAATAAATCTGTCGCTAAAATAGAAACATCCATAAATTTTGAGTTTTTCCACGCAGGGTGCGCAGCCGCACATGCGTCGCCTAGGTGATCTATATATACAGAACAGAAAATGGCCTTTATAGAATGTATGGATTACGAGAATGGCGCTGTCATGTGATGGCTACGAGTGCGGCCTATTTCCCCAGTTTGCTACAGCCGGATAATAACCCCCTATAAAGTCAGAAATTAACCTTGCAAGAGCAGGATTGACATTAACCAGTCCTCACTATTAGGCTATATCTACACAGCACAGGTTTTGGGTCGGATTCTAAATACTAAATCCGCCGAAAGTCCAACTGTAACCTGTGCTGCGTAGCCCTCAATAGAAAATCTGTGCCATAGACACAACACAGATTTTTGTACTGAAGAAAACCTAAACCGCCAGCAGTCTGGCAGAACATGCTGTATATTCTCCTGGACCTAGCCTTATACTCATCCTGAGCTTCCTGGTTCATTCTGATAACATGAGAACTGTACATCTGTCAGAACTCTAAAAGAAGTAGATTTTTAAATTATTCATGGTCTGTGGAAAGCTGGTTGACTTCTCTTTTGGGCACTGTAATAGCAGCTAGTAGTGGTTCTCACCGAGTATCTCTAACCTGTACAGCAGGGCTGTGGAGTCGGTGCCCACTTTGCAGGAGTCGGTAAAAAATGGACAGACTCAGACACTCAAAATATATAATAAATTGTTCCAGTTAGTTCAATGCAGAGACGAGAGCAAGAGGAATTGGGTCCGGCCAGTGCTACTGCTCCCATATCTTCAGCCTTATCATTATCACATGAGGAGTGTAATTGATGACATGGAGCAGGCAAAGCACTGCCACAGGGGAAAAGATTCTGCTCCCATGGCAAACAGATTTCAGCAAAATTTTTCACGTCATATTTACAATTTATTAAAGTTTTTTGTGTTCGAAAGTCATATCCTATAAATATATTTTACATCAAAAAGCAAAAGTGTTCATGGGTACTGCTCTTGGTTTGGTGGGTATGGGTGGGATGGTTGGGGTTTGTTTATGGTTGTATGCTAATACTGCTGAAAGCACTTATCAAATATATGGTATGGACATATTCATATACTCCTATGTTTTTTATCTAAAAAGCAAAATGATTGTATATGTTATGTATCCTGATGTAAAAAATAATGGTAAGAGCCGTTCTATTCTGTAAACATGCATTAATTGTTTAATAAAAATTATCTGATTAAAAAAAAAAAAAAAGCAAAAGTGTAACAATGTTTTGGACTTGTGACTTTCTGGCTCCATATTGCTCCATCCACTACAGCTTTCAACATGTGACTCCCATCATTTTATAGACAATCATCTTGGCTCTCATACATAACTTTTACCTTCAACTATTTAGCATCTACTGAGTTCTATAGATTCTTCTCATGTAACTGCATTGTTACTGTTTTGCTCCTGGTGGTGGGACAAATTACAACCTGTTCTAACATTCCCTAATAGCACCGTGCAACACACATTACACAGGTCTGGAATGATGGCCTGAAAACAGACGAAGAAGCCTCGACTTCAATCTCGTCATAAGAAGCGTTGGCTCGAGTTTGCAAAAAAGTCTGAAAAATGGAAGATTGGAAATGAGTGATTTGGAGCGATGAGATAAAAGTCAATAGACCGGGCTCTGATTGGGCAAATAGGTTGGGAAGAATCAAGGGAACAGGGGGTGAACGGATAGAGAAACTGGAAGAACTGTCAGGTTCGGTGGAAGAAGCCTGCAAATATGGGGATGTTTCACAGCCAAAGATGTTGGATACTTGACCAGGATCAATGGTGACCTCAATGTGAGTGTCCTACAAGATGAGTTACTTCATACACTCGAATACTGCCGGCCCCCCCGCGCCTCGTGATCAGCGCGAGCTCCAGAAACACGGTATACTGCGCGCCGCAATACACTGTGTGAGCATACCATTAGAACTGAAGAAAAAGCTGTATTCGTGTAGAAGAGTCCTTGGATCAGATTTTGGTCAAGTCATGCTTGAATCTGATCCAGAGCCCAGAAGGATCCAGAAGGATTCAGGCAGAGCTGAAAGCAAAATTTTGATTTTTAGGAGAAAAACAGTAACCATGCAGTTACATGACAAGAATCTGCAGAACTAAGCAGATGCTAATACTAAATAATGGATGTATATGATAGGTGATTGTCTATAAAATGATTGTAGCCTCATGTACAAAGCTGTAGTGGATGGTGAGATGTGGAGCCTGAAAGTCAAAAGTTAAAAACATTGTTACCCTTTTGCTTGTCAGTGTCTGTTCTACCTAAATAGCTTGAAATTGTATCAAAAAGTGATAAACAGCCTGATGTTACCATTTTACTACAGTAAAGTTATCACTTAAACATGCGCCGTGTACAGTATGAGGGAGTCAGGAGTCGGTGTCAGGAAAATTGAGGAGTCGGAGTCGGAGCTTTGGCTTACCGACTCCACATCCCTGCTGTACAGGAGACCAAGATAAGGAAGAATACAAGATTTATTGATTCTCAGGACAGCTTAAAGAGGACGTGTGACATATGCTGACGTCTGTTTTAGTAAATACTTGTGATCTCTGTTAAATAAAAATTCGGGAGTGAAATGATCTTTTACTGAATCTGTCAGATGGGCGTTACCATTCCAGGTTTCAAAGGGATGTGTCCCTGCACACAATGACTCTGTCAGCACTGATTAGTCAATATCAGACTGTGCTGGGAAACACCCCCAATTGATAACACCCTGCTGACAGATTCAATAATAGTTTTCTAACAGAGGAGTAGTACAACTATTATAAAAGAAGATGCTTTTAGAATTGTTATCTCACAGAGATTTACTGAAACAGATATGTCAGAAGCAACCACATGTTCTCTTTAAAGCGGTTGTCCATCACCAACTTTAAAGGGAACTTGTTACTATGAAAATGCTGTTCTACCGGCATCTTGGTATAGAGCAGGAGAAAATGAGCAGATGGATATCTTGAAACATAGTCACTGAAATTGCTGCTCATTCTGGGCTTAGGAGTCCAGTGGACAGTCCTACTAAAAGAATTACAGCTTTTCCAATATAAGTACTCATACAGAGATAGTTGTCACTCACTGATTAGGACCGCCCACTGGACTCCTAAGGCCAGAATGAGCAGGGATTTCAACTAATCCTTGGTAATCTTCTCTGCCTTTCATAAAAGTTTTTAAATTAAAAGACCTCTCCTTTGACTTATAGGTGCATAGGAAAAGGCGTTGTCCAAAGAGGAGAATTCCTTTAAATCTGGGGGTGGAGTCTCTCCTTTATGAATGCCCTGAACCCAAAGCCCTAGTTGGACTTAAAGGATGTATTCACGTGTAAAAACTTGATTGGTCGAGGTTTTGCGATGCAGTAATTGGATATGCAGCTATAACAGGTGAAACATGTAGATGAAATGTGTTTCACCTATAAAACTGCATATCCAATTACTGCACCACAAAAACCAAGCCAATGAAGGTAAGATGCATGCAGTTTTTCCAGGTGTGGTTTGGAAGCACTTTTCCCTACAACACATCCGCACTGGGAATCCGCCTAAGCGCTCCTGCACAATGGAGGCCGTGCACAGCTTGTTATGGCAATTAACTTCCGGTTTCCTTAACTATTCTTCAGTGTTTAGACAAGTGAGATTACCAAAGAAGGCCTTAAATCCTACCGCCTGACAGACAAGGGGTCACAGGTCAGATGTTCAGGGGACATATGTACAATGACAGGAAGTGCAATAATATTAAATGTATCCTGGAGCAAATGATGAACTTCTACTCTTCATGTGGGTGATTGCCTTAAAATCACCTAACATTAATGAGCTCTGAGAACTGTTGCCTAAGTTCTATCTGCTTCTGAGAAAGCTGAGTGGCAAGCAATCCATCTGCCATCACTGGTCTTCCAAAATTTCTTACCCAGCTTTCCTACAGCCCCGAATGACAAATCTGCTACCTAATGATGCAGAAGGACTCCAGGAAAGCTGACTAATAGGCTCTTGACTTGTCCTTGCTATCTCCCCAGCAGCCCTGACCTTGGAGACTGCAGACCTGTCATTACTACTTGAGCTCTGGCCCTGAGTGATGACAGATAGAGGTGCTCCACCCGCTAAGAGGTCAACAGTCAGCAAATGACCAGCACAGATAACATCAGTGTGAGGAGGCCCAAGAGGAAAAGCATGGCCTTCAGCAAGGATGGAGACAGCAGTCAGGAACACTGAGATGCCAGACCAGGACATTCTGGATAAACACTGGTCTCAGTCATCACTTATATCCTATTACGTGTACATGCAGTGCACAGAGTGTGAGCTCCTGGGGACAGCAATAATTACAGTCTCATCTCTCAATCTCAAACATTCACTGTTGCCAAATTTAGCATGTTTTCAGATACTGGGAATAGAGCAGAGAAACCTGAGGAACTCATTGTAGATTGTAAGCCCTCACGGGCAGAGTCCTCACTCCCTCTGTAAGTCACTCATCGTCATCATTGCACTTGTTTGACATTTGTTAAGTATGTAACCCCCACCCCCCCCCTGGAATGTACAGCGCCCTGGAATCAATGAGCGGAGAAAAGCCCTCTCCCTTCACATTGAGAAGCACATATTCCATCCGGAACTCGGACGGAAGATTGTGCTTGCTCAGTGTTTTGCGCGCGGACCACCGGCGGAAAACCCGTTCAGTGGGGACTGCTGCACGGGTTTTCCATAGGAGCCTTCATTTTTGGCCGGTTTTTCAGGCGGTCTGCAAAACCGCAAACCGCCTGATAAACCGTCCGAATGCCCGTGCCGTGGGGACATGCCCTAAGGGTATGTTCACACGGCTGATTTGGATGCTTATTTTTAAGAGCCGAAATCCGTGTCAAATATTCGTCTGAAAACCACCTCGTTCTCAGATGAGTTCCTGACGAGGATATGATTAAGTTTGGTTTCCGAGCTGATTTTTCAGCGCTGTTTTATTTCTAAAACACCCATACAAATGTATTGCAAGGACATCCAAAACCACATAAAAAATGTGCCACACTTCGTGTGATGCATTTTGGACGCTATTTTGAATATCTCCACTGTTTACTATCGGCATTTTAGTTGCAGAAAATGCCTCAAAAATTGAGAGGTCACTTATTTTTCAGCGCTGCAAACAGCACTAAAAATAAGAGTAAAAAAACAGCGTTGTATGAACGACAACATGGTTTTACATAGGAATTAATTAAAATAAGCTGGAGGCATTTTATTATATTTGCTTTTTTATGCTGTTTTAGAGGAGGAATCTGTGTCAAAACCGACCTGGAAACGGCATCAAAATCAGTCATGTAAACATACCCTTAGTCACTGTGCTGCCAGTATAGTAAGGGCATGTCCCCACGGCACGGGTTTACGGACGGTTTTTCAGCAGACTGCCTGAAAAACCGTCCGAAAACGAGCACAATGGTGCTCTATGGAAAACCCGTGCAGCAGTCCCCACTGCACAGGTTTTCCGTCTGGCAGTTTTTCCGCCCGCGGTCCAGCCGCAATACATTGTGCTAGCACAATCTTCCGTCCGGTTTCCGGATGGAATCTGTGCAAGCCAATGTGAAGGGGGAGGGTTTTTCTCCGCTCATTGCGGAGAAAAGCTGTACCCCCCTCTCTCCTGCGGCTGTGGGGACGGCCGCAAAACAGGACAAACTGGACGGTTTTTGTCCTGTGCCGTGTGAACGCGCCCTAATAGTAATCACAAACATCATCATCATTACAAATAAATAACATCATCATCATCGCCCCAACCAGCATCTTTATCAAAACCAACACCATAATTACCATAATTAAAACATTAAAACCATCATTATTACTATTGTTATTACTTTCTCCACCATAATCAGCAACATAATTATCACCAGTCAGCTATATTATTATCACCATCAGTATTACAATCTCACCATCACTACTATCATTACCACCACCAATATTTTAATCATCACTAATATTATTGCCACCATCTTCATCATGCCAGCATCATCAACATCATTATAAACATCATCAAGAAAATCCTCTATGCTATTTTCATCATCATCAGGAATATCATCACCACTTTTATCATCCTCACCATAATCATTAATACCCTCAGTATTATCACCAACAATATCATAAACCTTTTATCATCATCAATATTATAATTTTTACTAATATCATCATGATCACAATCTCCACCATCGCTAAGATCAGCGCCACCACTACAACCATTATTATTATCTCCACCACCACCACTATTATCGCCATCAGTCTTATTATTATGACCACCATCATCATCATTACCACCACGACTACAACCATCACTATTATCTCTACCACCACTATTAACACCATCATCCTTAGTGGACTATGTCTACACAGCACAGGTTTTTGATCAGATTTACAACAGATTCAGCATTTAGAAACTGCCGAAAAACCGACTGAGCTTAGTGCTGTGTAGACCTCAATAGAAAATCCGTTCTGTAGTCTACTGAGCAGCCATCCGTCCGGTGGAAGATAGAATTTGTTCTATCTTCCACTCGATTTCCGCCATATTTCCATAGCCTTAATGTACGGGGCTCGGAAAAATCCAAAATCAGACCTTCTTGCACATCAAAACATGTCAAACGCCGCTGTGCACCGAAGTTAAAATACCATGAGATTTTCAGCGGTTAGCCTTATTATGAACACCATTTTAGCCACCAACATCATCATCACCAACATTATCACCATGACCACTTTGATTATTCTCATCAACATTATCACCATGATTCAACCATCATTATCTCTACCACTAGTATTATTATAACCATCATCCTTATTATTATGAACATCATCATGACCACCATCATCATCATTATTATAATGACCAAAATTATCACCATGACTTTTATCAATACCATTATTACCATGACAACAACAACTGTAACCACTAATACTATTATCACAAACACTACAACCATCATAATCATAAGAACTATAACCAATGTTATTAGCACCACATGACTACCATTCCATTATCACCAGTATCATCACTACTGGGAACCATCATTATCATCACCACCACCATCATTACATCACTCTGCCCATGTATCATAATAGAACACGACAAAAGAAAGGTATAGTCCGCTCACCTGGAAACTCCCGCAATATAATGTTCCAAAGTCCAAATTAACGGGTGCAGGGAAGAGACCTCAAGCTGCAGTGAGGGTAATACTGAAATCCAAAGTCGTGGCCATGGTGGTCACAACTAAGGGTCCATGATGTGGACCCGAGAAGCGTAGATTTTTGTGCATTAACTATTGTAGTTTTTTAATGCTGTTTTTAACCAGGATGTAAATAAAGTGCGTTTTATTGAATTGAATTTGGAGTGCTGGAAGTACACACTTACTTTGGATATCACAATAGAACAAGAATATCCTAAATCCAAGAATTTCTCTTTATAAAACCTGCTGGTTACAACGAGAAAGAAACAACACCAACTGCCCCTACATACCCCAACACCTCAACCTGTGCTGACATTGCAATGACAGGGGCAGGTCTCCTTTTTTTTTTTTAGGATATGAGGATGGCAGCTGCATAATAAGTTGAGCTGCAAAACACAAACCACAAACCAAGCTGAAAAGAGACAAGATAAAAAGACCAAAAAAGCCACAATGTAATGAAGAAAGATAAGGAGGCTGTGAAGTGGAGAAGGATGGTGACTGTCAACAATACCCACCTATGTAACCCTGCTAACCTCCAGGATATGAACTCCATAGATCTCTACTATCTTAGGGTCCTGCTTGTTTTCAAATTCCTGACATGAGGGTTAGAGAGAACAGTACCCAAAGGGATAAAGGGATTGTCTACTGTATGCTATTTATATTTATTATATGCATAGAAGAAATAAATCATATAATTTTCTAATTTAAATTTATTAAAAATTCTGTCCCTATACCTCTTATATACCAATGCAATAGTCCCCTGTCACGAAAAATAAAAAAATGGTATAGCCCACATCCCGGTCCATAGTAATGGAGAAACTGTAGATCAGTGAGCTGTCTCTCTAGGTGATGTCAGGTTGTAAGTAAGCTGTTAAAAAAAAAAAAAAAACGCAATATAATGGTTTATGGATTATTGTTAAAAAAGTTAACTGTAAAACAGAGCAGAAAGATGAGACAGAAAGAAGAATGTGCAGTGGTTTTTCCACAGACACTGAAAGACATGATAAGACGCTGTTGGAGGTAGTAATACTGGAGAAGTTCTGCTCCTCCATACATTACTGTTACGTGGATACCAGGGTCACATGACCTGTGTGGAGGTCACATGATAAGACGCTGCTGGAGGTAGTAATACTGGAGAAGTTCTGCTCCTCCATATATTACTGTTACCTGGATACCAGGGTCACGTGACCTGTGTTGAGGTCACATGATAAGACACTGCTGGAGGTAGTAATACTGGAGAAGTTCTGCTCCTCCATATATTACTGTTACCTGGATACCAGGGTCACATGACCTGTGTGGTGGTCACATGATAAGACGCTGCTGGAGGTAGTAATACTGGAGAAGTTCTGCTCCTCCATACACTACTGTTCCCTGGGGGTCACATGACCTGTGTGTTGGTCACATGAGAAGACGCTGCTGGAGATGGTAATACTGGAAAAGCTCTGCTCCTTAATAAACTATTTTTACCTAGATACCAGGGGTCACATGACTGTTTAGTCCATACAGTTTCTCCATGGGAGCCATTACTATGGACAAGGATGTCAACTACAGATTTTATTTCTAGATAGGAGCCGACTGCACTGGTGTAAAAGGGGTATAGGAGCAGAATTCTTAATGCAGGTATATGAGAATATTGCATGATTTCCTATTCTATTTTATTCTATCCATTCATGGAAACGGCTTGTCAAACATTTATACAGCCATAAACTTCACCTGGGATGTGGAACCAAACATTACACCATCTCCTCCCAACAAAGCGTTCGATTAATGGCAAGATAATTGTTTCTAGAATGTTCCGAATAAGACCCTGGCTAGTGAGGAAGCTCCGCAATATGAAACGCAGGCAAAAAGCAAACTATTAAGATGAGGATGCCAGTGATGAAAGGGCTGTAGTGGGCAGAGCACGAGCTGCTGGGTGACGGGAGACATCTCACTGTAAGTTCAATTACAGATTTATCAAAACTGTGATATTTCCTTCTCACAGTGACACATAATGGGAGTTCATGGCTGTAGCAGAGCTGAATATGGCATTTAATCTGCAAGATTTTTTACACTATCGAGTTCATGTAATGTGGCAGATGTCACCTGCAGTCCTATGTAACACCGTATGTAATAACTCTGAGTACATTAACATAATAGATGTGTAGTCCTATGTCACACTATAGAAAACATACAGCATTGAATACTGATAAAGTAGTAGTTGACACCCACCATCCTATGTAATACCACAAATAATTATTCGTAGAGCAGATGTTACCTGCATTCCTATGTAACACCATAGATTAAATACATTTATAACTATCTTAATTAAGATATTGTAGTTAACATCTGTAGTCCTATGTATAACTCTGATGACAAATAATGTATTAGATGTTACCTGCAGTCCTATGTAACACCACAGATAACATAAACTAACAACTCTCCAAGTACAAAGAACATAGTAGATGTTACCAGCAGTCTTATGTAACACTACAAATAATAATTTGAGGGCAGAGAATCTAGTAGATGTTAGCCGCCATCCTATGTAATAGCACAAATAACTCTCTTCATAGCTGATGTTACTTGCAGTAGTATTAACACCACATATATCATACAGTAATCATTCCCTATGTACACATAATGTAGGTGGTACCTGCAGTCCTATGTAATACCACAGTTCAGACACAATAATAACTCTCTGATTACAGATAATATAGTCAATGTAACCTGCAGTCCTATGTAACACCACCAATAAAACACAGCTGAGTGACAGCCCCTTTAGACCAAGAGCCATAATGGCCATAACCCAGCTTTCCCTAATAAGCACCTGAGGAGATCATTCATTTCACACTTTATACTTAGTTTATCTGACACCGAGTTCTGTACCGTCACAGAAAACCACGAATACACCAACTTGTTTTCAACCATATTTGACTAGAAGAACTGTTTTGGAAGTATGTTAGGTAAATGATAGACCTTATCATCACATGACATCTCCTCTGTTTGACTTCTGTAATACTCATTTGTGTATAGGGCACCTGAGGCACCAGTCCCCTGCAAAAGTCTAAGCACCAATGGTACTAAACTGTAAACTAAGAAGCACAGTACAGCCACAGGTTGCCTTATATATGAGGATGACACACGACATCGCATGGAGGGAGGGAAAGATCCTACTGAAGTATGTGGGGTCTCTGCAGCCAGCTAATGACCCCCACTGGGCGGAGAGTATTACACTAGTATCTTACACCTAGCATAGAGAAGTGGTGCTGTGCAATGTCCATACACACAGAATAATAATACATAAATCAAAACATGTACCCAAATTTACATCCAGCATCGAGAAGTAGTACTGTGCAATGTAAATAAACACGGAATAATGATATCTAAAACAGAACATCTATCCAGATTTACATCCAGCATCCGCAAAAAGAAAAGTGGTACTGTGCAGTGTCTATATTCTGTATTTAGAATAAGAACAATGTCCAGTATACATATCTGTAGAAGTAGTACTGTGCAATGCACAGAATAATGATACCTTAAACAGAAAAGGTACCCAGATTTACATCCAGCATTCCAGCAAAGAGAAGTTGCACTGTGCAATGTCCATACACACATATTAATACCTAAACCAGCACAGGTACCCAGATTTACATCCAGCAACCAAGAAAAGAGAAGTTGTACTGTGAGGTGTCTATATTCTGTATTCAGAATAAGAACAATGTCCAATATACATAACCGTAGAAGCAGTAATGTGCATTGTCTAAATATAAAGTAGAAGCAGATAGTGAAAGCGATCTCCATGTACATAAGAGAAGTCTTCTGTGCAATGGTTATGTATTTGGAGTAAGAGCAGATAATAAAATATTACATGTAGCTTAAAGGAAGTGGTACTGTGCAATGTCCATCTATATGGAATAAGAGCAGATATTAATAATTACATACATAATAGTGAAGTAGTACTGTACAACATATACAGTTAAAACCAGAAGTTTACATACACTATATAAACAGACACATATTGACCCGTTGTAGGTCAATTAGGATTACTAAAATTATTTATATTAGCCAAATGCCAGAATAATGAGAGAGAGAATTTTTATTACTTTCTAGAAGTCAATAGTTTACATTCAATTGGATTACTATGCCTTTAAACAATTTGGGGCAGCCCATATGATGAAGTCTGGATCATTCTTGGGTGCAATTTCCAGACACATGAAGATGTCTCATTCATCTGTACAAACAATTATACGCAAATACAAACAAGATGGGAGTGTCCAGCCAGCATACTGCTCAGGAAGGAGACAGGTTCTGTGTCTCAAAGATGAACGTGCTTTGGTCCGACATGTGCATATCAACCCAAGGACAAAAGCAAAAGACCTTGTGAAGATGCTGGCAGAAGCTGGTAAGATTGTGTCATTCACAGTGAAACGAGTACTGTATCAACATGGGCTGAAAGGCCACTCTGCCAAGAAGAAGCCATTACTCCAAAAGAAGCATATAAAAGCCATATTAATGTTTGAAAATGCACACAGGAACAAAGACCTACATTTTTGGAGACATGTCCTGTGGTCTGACGAAACTAAAATTGAACTGTTTGGCCATAATGACCATCGTTATGTTTGGAGGAAAAAGGGAGAAGCTTGGAAGCCTAAGAACACCATCCCAACTGTGAAACATGGGGGTGACAGCATCATGTTGTGGGGTTGTTTTGCTGCAGGAGGGACTGGTGCACTTCACAAAATAGATGGCATCATGAGGAAAGAAGATTATGTGGCAATACTGAAGCAACATCTCAAGACATCAGCCAGGAAAATAAAGCTTGTGCGGAAATAGGTCTTCCAAATGGACAATGACCCGAAGCATACTGCCAAACTGGTTACAAAGTGGCTTAAGGATAACCAAGTCAATGTTTTGGAGTGGCCATCACAAAGTCCTGATCTCAATCCTATTGAAAATGTATGGGCAAAGCTGAAAAGGCAGGTGTGAGCAAGGTGACCTACAAACATGGCTCAGTTACACCAGTTCTGTCAGGAGGAATGGGCCAAAACTCCCACTCTCTATTGTGAGAAGCTTGTGGAAGGACATCCAAAAAATTTGACCCAAGTCATACAGTTTAAGGGCGATGCTACCAAATACGAATGAAATGTATGTAAACTTTTGACTTTGCAGAAAGTAATAAAAATTACTTAAAAAATTCTCTCTCTCATTAATCTGCCATTTGACAAATATAAATAATGTTGGTTCCTAATTGACCTAAAACGGGGAATGTTTATTCTGATTTCATGTCAGATAGTGAGAAAAACATACATATGTGTCTTTTTATATAGTGCATGTAAACTTCTGGTTTCAACTGTATATACATATGAAATAAGAGTGTAAACTAAAAATTAGAAATAAAAATAAATTAGAATAAGAGCATAAATATGTATAATTAGATACAGCATACTCAAGAGAAGTGTTACTGTGCAATAGCCATGTATGTGGAATAAGAGCAGATAATACAAAAATCATATACAGTGTCTCACAAAAGTGAATATACCCCTCACAGTTTTGTAAATATTGTATTAATCTTTTCATGGGACAACACTGAAGATAGAATATTTTGACACAATGTAAGGTAGTCAGGTACAGCTTGTATAACAGTGTAAATTTGGTGCAACCTCAAAATAACTCAACACACAGCAATCAATTTCTATACTGCTGGTAACGAAAGTGAGTACACCCATACATGAAAATAGACCTATTGGGCGCATTTATGAAATTTGGTGATTAAACGCCAAATTTCATGTGCATTATAATAGCCTAGAATGTACCTGATTTATGAACCCGCTCTACAGCCAGTCATAAATCAGGCGCTTTCTAGCGCTAAGATGACATTT
Source organism: Phyllomedusa bahiana (assembly GCA_025379985.1). Taxonomy (NCBI): domain Eukaryota; kingdom Metazoa; phylum Chordata; class Amphibia; order Anura; family Hylidae; genus Phyllomedusa; species Phyllomedusa bahiana. Next base: position 146,624 of record JAODAL010002542.1, on the reverse strand, counting down.
CTGGCTCAGGTAAACCACTTTGAAAGTGATTTACCTGTTCCAGCAGTAATGCGCCTCAAATTGCCATAGCGAAGCTATAAATATATAGCTTCGCAGGGTTCTAGTGCACCCCGCCTTTCACGCGTTCCCCTCCCCCCGCCAAAATCAGGCGCAATCAACGTGCCGCTGGCGCTCTATAATGCGCCTGATACTGGCATATGGGAGGCATTACACTAATGCGAACGGAGCTGCGCCTGATGTTGGTCTGAAAATACGTCAAGACTTCTGGCGCAACCCCGTTTATACATGCCGCCCACTGAGCGACATGTATGATCTAGGTGTATAGAGGCCAGTTCTAAATAGCCTTAAAGCCACGTAGAATGCGCCAGAATGTATGAACCTGTTCTACTGTGGGTCATAGATTTAGCGCTTTCTAGTTCCAAAACGACAACTCAGGCTCAGGCTTTTAACTTGGTCTGGCTGTTCTAGCAGTAATGCGCCTAGTTTTGCCGTCCTACAGTGATAAATGTCTGGAATCATACAGTTGTAGTGCAACACGCCACAGAACACCCCCACATCTTAGGTGAATTACAAAGTGCCGCGGGCGCCGCATAATGTGCCTAATTTTGGAGTGTGCCTGCTCATACATTGAGAGAACAGGGCTGCACCAGTTTTATGGCTGAGAAGACACCAGAATACTGGTGCAGCCCTGTACATACATGTCACCCATTGTGCTAAATTGGCCATTTTCCCTCCAAGGTGTCAAGTGACTCATCTCAAGTGTAAATGGGGAGCAGGTGTGTTAAATTTGGTGTTATCACTTTTAGGGTATGTTCATACAGTGTAATTTTGGCGCACATTTCGTCGCGTATTTACACTCTATTACGGGCGAGATGCGCGCCGAAATTACGGTAAACCATAGTTCTCATAGAGAACTATGGATTACACTCTCTCTCTCCGCGCGTACAATACGAACATAGAGATAAGTGACATGACAATTAGTCGCGGTGTATTAGCGCAAGCTCCCAAAACACACGATGTACGGGCCACAGTATATCGTGTGAACATACCCTAACACTCTGTCATACAGGTCACTGGAAGTTCAATATGGCACTTCATGGCAAACAACTGCCTGATGATCTGAAAAGAATTGTTGCTCTACATTAAGATGGCCTGGTGTGTAAGAAGATTACCAACACCCTGAAATGGAGCAGCAGCACGGAGGCCAAGACCATACAGTGGTTTAACAAGGCAAGTTCCAATCAGGTACGGAGTACAAAGACAAGTGTGTCATGCCTACAGTCAAGCATGCTGGTGGGAGTGTCATGGTTTGGGGCTGCATGAGTCCTGCCAGCTGTATGAAGTTACAGTTCATTGCAGGAACTACGAATGCCAACATGTATTGTGACATACTGAAGCAGAGCAACTGGGCCATAGGGCAGTATTCCAACATGATAATGACCCCAAACACACATCCAAGACTATCACTACCTTGCTAAATAAAATGCATGTAAATGTGCTGGACTGGCCAAGCATGTCTCCAGACCTAAACCCTATTGAAATAAGAGTAGATACTAAGGGCATGTCCCCACTGCATGGGTTTTCGGCCGGTTTTTCAGCTGGTTTGTGACTTTTCAGACCTCCTGAAAAACCGGCCGAAAATGAGCACAATGTTGCTCTATTGAAAACCCGTGCAGCAGTCCCCACTGCACGGGTTTTCCGTCCGTCGGTGTCGCCGCCCGCGGTCCGGACGCAAAGCATTCATCAAGCACAATCTTCCGTCCGGTTTTCGGACGGAATCTGTGCTTATGAATGTGAAGGGGGGAGAGATTTTCTCCGCTCATCGCGGCCGTGGGGACGACCAGTATTTGTCCTGTGTAGTGGGAACGCACCCTAATAATTACATATACCATACCTGAGAAGAGTAGTTCTGTAATAAATAAATATATATTTATATATATATATATATATATATATATACACACACATATATATAGTGTATATATATATTAAGAACATATATTGATTAATTACATCGGCACACTGAACTAGAGAAGTGGTACTATGCAATGTTGATGTATATGGAGTGAGAACAGATACTGATACAGGGCTCGTGAAGAGGTGCTGTGCAATGTCCATGTATATATGGAATATGAGCAGTTAATGAAAACTACATACAACATACAAGACTAGAGTAGTTGTACTGCACAATGTTCATATATATGGACTGAGAGCAGATATTGATAAATATATACATCATGCTATACTAGCGAAGTCATACTGGAACTAGAGAAGTGGTACTGTGCACTGTCTATATATACAAGAAATAAGAGTATATATTCATAAATACATAAACCATACAGAAGAAGCAACCTGGTACTATGTAATGCTTTTCCATTATTCTAAGTCATCAGAACCCCTATAACTCTATTTTCAGGAAACTTTCATTGCTCGGGTCGGTGTGGTTAGCAACTGTAGTGACAACACTTAACAGCTGTGTTTAAAGCCATCAATACACGTTACGCGCGGCGCAGCCTCGTCTTTCCGCCTGGTGGGTTTTTATTGGGTCATTTGCACAGTACAACCTCAACAACAGGAGTCAGTACATCTTATTGTCAGTCTAGCTGAGCACAGCCATTAGTAAGGAACGTGAAACGGCAAACGTGGCGGCCTGCTATCAGTCAGCGCTGGGGGAGGAGGGGGGCATGCACCCACAGACTAATGTTCACTCGTACATCATTCACAAATTGGTCCAAATGAATTAAACACGGCTCTGCTTAACATTACGAGGTTTAAATGGATTTTCTCTCCCCAGGTCTGCCCTATAATTGTGTTTATCCATCTTGCTGAGGTGCAGCTCGCGCCTGCGAACATCAGACCCGTCCAGGCTGCATTTTCTGCTCCACTGGCGGATTTACCATCTGATCATAACAGGTAATTCAAACAACTTTTAGCCTGATGACAGACTGTATAACAATGTCTACCCCCCTCCCCTGTCCCCTACAGCCAAGATGAATGTGTTGTAAAATTCTTCAATCTCAATCATCAGCTCCCTATTTCCACAGATCAAGGACGGCAACTCTGCTGCAGTCACACAGGCCCCTTAGAAACCCTGTACAGAACACGGAGACGGCAACCTCAGCTGCGCAACTCCAGCCACAGCCGTATGCCAGAGGCGTAAGTGACGTTCCTGAGCCACAGTGCAAAATCTATACCATATGCATTTTAGATTGGCGGGGTATTCTTAGGCTGGGTGCAAAATGTTTTTTTTGAGAATTTTTTGCCTCCGAATTAGTAAGACAAATCCAGGAATGGGTCCAAACCACAGAAGAGATACAGGCCTTTCCATTATACTTTTTTTTGTGAAGGCTCCACTCCTGGTTTTAGTTTACACATACTGCTGCAAAATATGCAGCAAAAAATACTGCATACTTCCCAACTTTTAGGGATTGCAAAGAGGGACAAATCAGGCCACACCATGCCCATACACATACATGCCAGCTTTTTAGATAGCCAAAAGGGACACATCTTCAGGATTGCAATGATAAAATATTAAGTAAGTTTTTTTTGTAATATACAGCAAGGAAGCACTTTGTAAAGCAAGATAGACAGTTTATTGATGCAAATCTATTTCCCAAAAGAAAGAGGGACATTTATAGAGCTAAGAGGGACAAGGGATAAGAATAGGGACTGTCCCTCCAAAATAGGGACACCTGGGAGGTATGACACTGTGTGAACCTGGCCTTATGCTACAGTTACGTTTACCATATCTATACATATGCTTAGACTGATATTACCTGACAGAGACCAAAAGTGTCTCATTTTGGCCTTCATTTTGGCCGATATCTGACATGGTCTGCTGCATGGCATAGTGCAGACAGGTGCACTGTTCCATTGAGCTGAAAGCAGGAACAAAGTATACCATGTGGTATATTTTTTAACATGTGGCTATGTATGACAACATAAAGTTATATGCCAGAGCTACACCATACAGCAGATGTTTTTTTTTTTTCTAACATACAACCCTCTGTATGACAGTATGCAGGTATAAGCCAAAGCTATACTGTGCAGTAAATGGTTTTTTTTTTTAACATATGACCCCATGTATGACAGTATGCATGTGTATTCCAGAGCTATACCATGCGATATGTTTTTTAACATGTAACCATATGTATGATCATATACAAGTACGCACAAGAGCTATACCATAGGGTATATGTTTTTCTAATGTGTGACCCTATGTATGAGGTCATGCAAGAATACACCAGAGATGCACCATGGGGTACATATTTTTTTTTTTTACATTAGACCTTATGTATGACCAAAGCTAGACCATGGGGCATGGGTGTCAAACATTTTTATGGAGGACCATATCAGCCTTTTGGTGGGTCTTGAAATGTGGCTAGGTTGCCTGGTTATGGTTTTCATAGCTGTGCCACCACTTGTGAGTTGCTGAACAGAAGAGTATAAGTTGCACACCGAAAATCTGAATCCAAGATGGCGGCCACTCCTACCGCTGGTGCCACCGCCTCTGCCTGCCTCCTCCACAGAAAGTAGAGCACCATTCCTGTGTCCATCCCAGTTAGCTGTGTCTACGCTCTTGTGGGCCATATAAAATTATGTCCCAAGTACAACTTGGCCCGCAAGCCTTGAGTTTGACACACGTGCCATGGGGTATATTTTTTTTAACATGTGGCCATTTGCAGGTACATACCAGAGCTATAATGTGCAGTATGTTTTTTTTTAACACAAGACCCTGTGTATGATGGTATACAGGTATACGCCAGAGCTATACTGTGCAGTATACATTTTTTTAACATACAACCCTATGAATGACAGTATAAAGTATGTTTCACAGCTGTGCGCAGAGCTACATGGACATAATGAACACTGTAAAACCCAATAAAAAAGAGCCGTAAGATGCAAAGCAGCCTTGGTCCATCTTAGACACTTTGGGCGACATGTATGAACGGGGCTGCGCCAGATATCTGCCGTCTTTTCAGCCCGATATCAGCCGCAGCCCCATTCATAGATTTTTAAATCTCCCGCACGCCGCCTCTCGGGGGCGGGGCGCACTAGAACCATGGTGAAGCTACATTTTTGTAGCTTCGCTACGGCATTTCTGGACGTACCACTTTCAAAGTGATATACCTGATCCCAAACCGTCGCCCGAGCGTAGAATGTGCCTGATTTATGACCCGCTGTAGAGCGGGTTCATACATCAGGCGCATTCTAGACTAAAGGTAGGCGCATGAACGCCAAATTTCATACATGTCGCCCTTTGGGTCAGCTTGACACTCCAAAAAACTAAATAGGAAAAGTCGCACTAGCCAGGGTCCAATTCATTGTATTGGACTGTTCCTGTGACAGCAAGTTTTCAGGCAGTGTACTTCCTTTAATCCAACATTTAATAAACCAGCAGAGAACTACAAAAAGTCCAAGTCTAAGCACAGACAGAACCAATGGAAAAGTCCCTTTAATTTCAGCTCAGGTTCTGAGGCAATGTTGCCTGCCACAACTACCAGACCTTCTGATCGCCATAGATTACAGTACATCTCTAGTGTTAGCCTCTACATGTATTAGTGATGTATGAGACCAGCAGCATTTAGCAGTGGTGATGTGTGATATACTATGTAATCTATTGTGATCATAGCAAATATATGGCCTTGAAGTTTGAGCCTGCAAAACAAACACATGGCAAGACATTTTGGGTTCCAGTTTTATTGTGGGATCTCTATCCTTACAGGTGAGTTTTATATCATTTATAGTTGTCCAATAACCCAGAATATTTGACAACCACTTATCAGGTCCAGCTGGTGCCAGAGCAATGGATATTTACAGTTTACTCTAAACAGTGGCTCCAAAGCGAAGTCTACACTTGAGATAAAATCTTTATAGAAGGAGGATTCCACCGAATCAGCGTTGCCATTTTACTGTATGAGGCAAAGGGCAAAGGGAGGATTCCTGGGCCAGCGGCCATTCTCCCTCCAATGACCCAAAGTAAACAGATGATTAGCGGAGGTGACCTCATCAACACCCGATAGCTGTACCTGAGCTAGCGGCCAGACCCACCCAGTGACAACATGACTCATGCCTGTGCTATGTAGATAGCAAAAGTTCTGCACACTCATTCACATCCTGAGATACAAAAGAGTGGAGGGGGGGTGGTATCCTATGCACTCAGCACAATGATCTATCTGGAATGGATCAGCTGCCACATAACCTGGACTTAAACCAATCAGGACCATCCACAATACCAGACACTAGATACGAATGAAGCCTGGCAGATGGAACTTCTAACTCCCAGCCTCCAACAGGACAAATTATACTTTATTTCTGTCTCACACATCGAGTGGCTATATTAAAGGGAAAGACCGCAATTACACAATACAGATCTCAAGAATTACAGTGAAAGGTCGGCCGGAGCAATGAAGGATGTGAATACCTGAATCACATAAACTGCAACTCAGAATATCTATATTAATATATGATTATATCTAAACTGAAGATGTCTGTGTCTCCCTTAAATACTTTGTAAAGATTACACCAGATCCTACCAATTCCAAGTAGATGTTGTACAAGGATTTAACAGAATGTAGTGCAAACCCTTGTTCTCCCTCGGCTATGTTTGTATGTGCATATTTTTTTTTTTTTGTGTTGTGTGTGTTTGTGTGTTTTTTTTTTTTTTTTTTTTGTTTTTTTTATGCGTGGTGTGTGTATAGTTTATATAACAACATGTAAATTTGGTGAGCTCCTCAAAAATAACTCAACACAACCATCAATGTCTAAACATTGGCAACAAAAGTGAGTACACCCCTAAGTAAAAATAGACAAATTGTGCTCAAAGTGTCAATATTTTGTGTGGCCACCACTGCCTTAACTCTCTTGGGCATGGAGTTCACTAGACGACATCACAGAGCTGGTGGATGTTAGAGACCTTGTGCTCCTCCACCTTTCGTTTGCCCCACAGATGCTCAATAGAGTTTCGGATTGGAGACATGCTTGGTCAGTCCAGCACTTTTACCCCCATTTTCTTTAACAATACAGTGGTCGTCTTGGAGGCGTGTCTGGGTACATCCACACAATAGTGGTAAAAAACCAGCTGGATTCTGTTTAAGAATCCAGTTGGTATTTTATCGTCTTTTCAGAGGTTTTGGGGGATTGTTCTGTCCACGGTTTGCAGATTCACCCATCCCCCATAACCACTGAATTTACACACTCTGCACCCGAAAACCGGGAGGAAGATTGTGCATGCTCCAAGTTTTTAGGAAAACTGGCGATTGAAAAGCCTTCTGTCTGAAAATCCATTCAATGAAGACTACTGAATAATTTTCTTTTTAAAGTTTAGGGGAGGGTTTCTTGTCAGTTTTCAAACTTTTTTCCAAAATCCACAACCGCTAAAATCCACAAGAAAACCAGCCATGGGGTGGATGGCCCCCGGGGTTTTTAATCATTTTGGAAAATGCCACCACCCAGTTTCCAAAGAGAGGGGATCATGCTCTGCTTCAGTATGTCACAGTACATGTTGCCATTTATGGTTCCACACCAGAGAAGAGTCACATACACGTGGGGGGAAAAAAGGAAAATTTGGGGCAAATTTTTTCAATTTTCACTTTGTTCCCAGGGGTTTTACACATTGATGAGGCTGTGTTTTGGGAATATTCTGGGGGCACAAAAATTTATATATGCAAAAAACCCCCCACTTTTTTCAAAATTTTTCCCCCCTAAACCCCTTCCCCTAAATTTTGTTTGAGGAGTGTGGTAAAAACTTTTGTGTCCCAATTATGACACGCCCAAACGGTTTTCAGCTGAAAAAATTGCAAAAACAAGTCACTTTGCAATATATTCCTTTAAAGGGGTCCTACCTTTTACTAATAGGATTGCATCAGCTCCCAGTCACTATAGCTACAGACTTGTTATCTCTCTGACAGCTACCAAGCGGTTTGCATAGCTACGACCTGGCCTCTGAGCCAGTGGAAACCCAGTAAACCCCCCTAATTCAAAATGAAACCAAGAAAAAAGGACAAAACAATGTTGAGACACTCCTTTAAAGTGAGGTAAACTAATTCTGTGTACAAAAAAAATGACGTATCTCCTAATTTGCAGATTTAAAAACAATGTGATACAAATCTCACACAGTTTTCACACAGCTTCCACTTAAGATTCTGCACGAGAATCCACATAAAAGGCGCTTCTTGTGAACAGAGCCTTAGGTCTGTACAGGTTTTTTGCCTCTGAATGTAAAGAAGAATGCTCATATTCATTGACAGCCAGCAAAGATCTTGAAAATCAGAATGTTAAAAAAGAAAATGTTTGAAAGACAAGTTTTCTGATAATACAGTCTCCTTTTAAACAGGACAAATTTTACCTGTGTGGAGCATCATCGATTTATTGCAAGACAATTGGCACTCCTTTAAAGGAGCCCTCAACCTGCGAACGCAGGGATACCCGGCGCTGACAGCCGTCATTACTTACAATCGCTCTTATATTTTTCCCCTTTCTTAAATTCTGGCAAACATTCCCATTTACAGTGGGTTGCAAAATAGTCTTAAACCCTTACTTTCCTCATTTTTAAAAGTTTTCAAACCACAAACCAAAAGTATTTTACTGATATTTTAATTTATAAACAACACAAAGTATAAAGAAAATTCTAAGTGTTTTTACAAATATTTGCTAAATAAAAAAAACTGAAAAGCGTGATGTGTATATATATTCAGTCCCCTTTACTCTGATACCCAAAAATAAAACCATTTTTTTTTAAAAAAAAAAAATTCCCCCCCCCCCCCCTTTTTAAAGGGAAGTCACCTAATTAATAAAAGATTTTCATCTGTGTGGTAATTTTTCAGTAAAAAAAACTATTTTGTGAAGGCCTCAGATTTGTGTCAGACAACATTAGTAAAGAAGCAGCATTAAAAATACCATGGAACACACCAAAAAGCCAGGGGTAAAATTTTTTGCAAAAGGGATTTCAGGTTAGGTTTTTTTTTTTTTTTTTTTTTTTTTTTTTTTTTTTTTTTTTTTTTTTTTTTTTTTTTTTTTTTTTTTTTTTTTTTTTTTTTTTTTTTTTTTTTTTTTTTTTTTTTTTTTTTTTTTTTTTTTTTTTTTTTTTTTTTTTTTTTTTTTTTTAAAAAAAAAAAAAAAAAAGCCCAGGGTCTGAAAAATCTAAACACGTTCAATATATCATCGTAAACTGCATCCACCACCTAACGACACCCGGGCAAGGGAAGTACTAATTAGACAATCAAGATGTCCAGGGTCACTCTGGAGGAGTTGCAGAGATCCACAACTCAGGTGGAGGAATCTGTCCACAGGACAACTATTAGTCATGTACTTGTGTACTAAACAAACAAAACATATTCATGTATTAAAATGTCCCAGTCAAAGTCCAGAGCTGAGTCCCATTGAGAAAACGTGGAAACGAATTTCTGTTCACAATTTTTTGCCAACCAATCTGACTGAGCTGGAACCATTTTGGAAAGAAGAATATGCAAATATTCCAGAATCTAGATGTTCAAAGCTGGTAGAGACATCCCCCAACTGACTTGCAGCTGTCACTGCAGCTAAAGGTGGTCCTACAAAGTACTGACTCAGGGGGACCAAATACATATGAACACCACAATTTTCCTTTTTTTCCATTTGCAAAAATTTGGAAAAGCCTGTATCATTTTCTTTATACTTCACAAATACTTACTACTTTGTTGTAGTAACATAAAATATCAATAACTTACATTTAAAGGGGTTTTGCCACGAAGTAAAATTGACGTGGGAAGCTTGCAAATTAAATAATAAACATTTTCAACATTCATTGTTATTTAAAATTCTGGACCGTTTTTGTTTTAGCTGCCCTTTTAGTGAGCCATTGTTTATTGCTCGTCTCCAGGGGATACGACCTGGGCTAAGAGCTACTCAGTCCTGGTCGCACATGCCCAGACATAACCTCTTCTCTCAGGCAGCTACTGAGTGTTCGAACCCCAGGTGCTGTCATTCTGCTCCTGTCCTCTATACTCCTTATTAATTAGTCAAACAGTGCAAATAAATTAAAAAAGAAACCTCAATCAGGTCTGTGCATTGATAAAGAAAAAAAAAATCTACAGGTTTGGTTCCTGCAGGGATTTGATCCTAGGACCCTTGTGTCGGGAGGTAAAAAGCATTACCTCTAAGCTACAGTGTAGCTACTTGTACCTCTGTAAATAAACAGACCTTTCTTTGACTAGAAAGAGGAAAGGCCTGGTGATGTCATCCTGATGGGTCACATGATATGTAATTCAAACAAATCACACACGCCCCTTCTGAGCACACAGAGCTGAAGAGCTGGATACAGGAGGTATGAAATGAGATCGTGGCAAAACCCCTTTAAGTTTGTTGCTGTAACGTTTAAAAATGAGGAACAGTTCAAGGGTTATGAATACTTTTGCAACCCACTGTATATGGGGAGATCTGTTGCCATAAAAACGATTATTTTTTATGCTGTATAAAAGATGCAATCAGCTGTCGAAAGAGCATTTGCTATTTTGTTGGCTGATCGCAGAGTCGTTTACACAGAGAAATAATCGGAACGAGCATTTCCTATGTACTTGTCACTAGACTGGAGATTATACATTTCCTGTGACATAATCCTGCACAGGGTACAGTCCGCAGCCTCTCCTGGGCCTTAGACCTGCATCTAAGTCTCTCTAGCTTACTGTTCACACTTTGACAAATGTTCCAATCACCAGAATACAGTTTCAAAAAAAAATAACCATAGTCTCACCAAATAGCTAAAAATAGTGTGGGTGCCAATCCAGGATCATGCACAACCTGAAAAGATGCGGACACACTGGGGCAGATTTATTAATATTGTCTAACTCTTAGACAGTGTAAAGCTAGGTCAGACAGTCTTCCAATGCTCTACATTTATCATAGTGTTGATGAATCTGGTGCAGGTTAGAACCGTCTAGACTAACTTTAATTTTTTTAAATTGTCTTACTTTATGCCACAAACTGTCAGTCTCACCACGTTGAAATTGGCACGGATCGGTACCACAGTTTTGCTGCACTTTTTATCGTTACACATTCATAAATGTGGCACGTCATACGAATCCAGCACAAAACGCCCCAGTAAAATTGGTGCATACAAAAGCACGCAGCAGATTTTGGCATAGTACAGTTCATCAGCTGTCAGACAGGTCTACAACAGGTTTTTTGGCTTCAAGTACGCCAGAAAACATGTCGCCCTAAGTGCACAAGAAATACAAATAAGTAATGACCTTATTATAGAGCAGCCACAGATATTCTCAAACAACAAATACAGCAGCGCCCAGCTGGCACTGAAACCATTCAGACATTGGACTAGTTACACATTTAAAATGTTTTACTGCTATGCTTTATATATACATAAAATAAAGGATTTTAGTACACAGTTTGACCAAAGTACGTATGCCCAAAGTACGTATTGCGCTACCACATCAAGCTGGCTTCATTATATCATCATGCTCCCGAATTTAAGTCTCTATAACCATTTTTAATTGTATTAACTTTTTATTTCTTTTCTTCATAAATGTTATGTTTTGCGTAATAGAAATGCTAGAAATATTAAATAAAAAATCTCATATATATCTATCTAATATTAATCTATAGAATTTAAATAAATCTATTTATTTATATATAAATATAACCTATATATCTGTCTCATACCTATCTTTCACATATCTATGTACATATCTTTTATCTATGTACCAATGTCATAACTATGTATCTATATAGCTTCCCATATTTATCTATCTAGATAAAATAATAAGGAACAATTTCACAGCACTCACTGATGAAAAAGGTGTTTTATTTTATCCATCAATTTCATATCTATATATCATCTGTGTTCCATCTAGCTATTTATTTGGTATGTATATATCAATTTCTGTTATATCTATCTCATATATATTGAGTGCAAGGAAAATGTCTAGACACTGCAGTCATTTATCTATCTTTCTGTCTGTCTAGCTATTTATCTGTCTATGTATAACTTTATATATTTATAGTTATTGATATATTTTTGTTTCATATCGCTCTGTCTATCTATCTATCTATCTATCTATCTATCTATCTATCTATCTATCTATCTATCTATCTATCTATCTATCTATCTATCTATCTATTATGGGTTAGATACTATTAATCAGCTTTACCATCATTTTGATATTATAAAGCAGGCCATACACTTTACACAACTACTCTTCCTAACCGCTTCCCTATACCCACAAATGCGCATCTGACAACAGTTCCTCCTGGCTCCTTTATACACATGCAGTGTCGGACTGGGTGTCTGGAGCCCAGCAGTGAAGTTGAATCTTGAGGCCCAACCTACAGCTACTGTACTGCACTTTGGCTCTCCCGCTCTCTTTCTATGCTTAGGCCTGCCATGCCATAGGGCTCACTGAAGATTTCTTCTGTGGGCCAGTCCAAAGCTGAACACATGCATGCTCGGCTGAGCCAAGCATACATGTGTTCTTCTTCATGGTGAGCTAGGGACAGCTTATCTCTCTCTAGAACAAAGGGTCCCACAGGATGAAAACCAATAGGCCCTATCCTTCTCTCTGTTGTCAGAGGATAGTAGGCACTCCTTCAGTCACATCAGATATTCAGCCAGTAACCCCCGCCCCCACCCCACCACACACACACACACACACACACGCACGCACGCACGCACACACACACACACACACACACACACACACACACACACACACACACACCCCACTGTGATCGGCAAGTTTGGCCAACATGCATCTAATGTGTATGGCCAGCTCGAGTCACAATGGAGAATAGATGAAAAGAAGACAAAAGAAAAGTAGAATTCAGAAATATTTTTGTACATTTTTCAGTAAAATAACACAACAATAAATATAAACGTAAACATTTACAGAAATCCACCAGCATTAAAATAATGATTAAATGGGCAATTTATCTATATCTCATTTCCTTGTCTTCCAGGGCCTCGGCTGCGGTCACAGACTGGAGAGGAGCAAGGTAACTATGAGTGGTCTACTCTGCGCCACGTGGAAACAAAGGAGTTAAGAGAGTGGGGAGAAGGTGAAAAACAAAGAGTGAAGATACTGCAGCAAAAGCAGCCTACAGGCAAACGTAGAATTTATTTACTGCATGGCCTAAATAGCGGCATGATAAAAGCAGGTGATTGCCGGATGACATTTGGCTTTGTTTACAGCAGCACAACCCATCAGCTCACTCAAAGGGGATCAATACGGAGAGATTCGGATTGTGCGGATCAAACAGAATACCTTTGTTCATCCACTTGGGCTTCGGCTCTGAGCAAACAGCAACACAGCGCAACAATCCCAGTTTAGTAACAAGAAGGAAAAAAAAAATCACTAGAAAAATCACTTACTTTTTCTTTCTTGTTTTTTTCTTTTTGTTTTACAGAAATTATCAAAAACTTTTTGGCTTCAGTAAATACATTTTAGAGTTGAAAGTGCTACAAACCGTGAGGTCACATGTTCAGGAGCTACAGCCCTGGGGAACAAAAGTGACCATGCGGCTCATGTAAGGGGTAACATAGTTTACATTTTTAAGTGACAGGATAAGGGTATGTTCACACAATGTACTGCGGCGCTTACAATACGCGCCGCAGTACTTCGTGTGTTTTGGGAGCATGTGCTATTACGCACGTACTTCCGCGGCGCGGGGGGAGGGGGGGCGGCAGCCTGCCAGCAGCCCATAGACATACATTACTCTCGGTGCGTATTCGTCGCAAATAATTGACATGTCACATATCTCCCCGCGCATACAATATGATCGTATTGTACAAGCAGGGAGAGGAGGCGTAATCCATAGTTCTCTATGAGAGCTATGGATTGCCGTAATTATGGGGCGCATTTCCCCGCGTATTAAGCGCAGTAGGTCGCGAGATACGCGGCGAAATGTGCCCCAAAATAAGCCATGTGAACATAACTGATCAGAAAACCATTATAGTAGTTGCGGTCTGCCCACTATCCTGCCAGTGGTGTAGAAGCATGAGCACCGTGAGCAGGTGGTAAATACCCCAATTCTGCCATAGTTCACAAGCAGAGACTTAGGCCATGCTTATGATGGAATGGTGGTCTGCACCCACATCCTTCCTAAATTATCTTGAGGTACTCAAGAGGTACACCCCTGCATTCAGTAAGTTTCAATGCCCTTTTCTAGCAAACAATAATGAATACCCTTCACAGCCCTCCTCTCCAAGAACCAGACAATCCAATAAACTCCGGTTAATCTGGCACTGGAATCTTTGTATCACATGCTGGATTTCTGGACCACATAAGGCCAGATTAAAGGAGAAAACAAAAATGGGAATATGATTGGCACCTCAGATCTTTGAAATTGGTGAAGACTCTTGAGAAACCTGTGGGCAACAAGGACAACAAGCTCATTTCTTGCCAAACCAAGCAAAAGTGACCACTTAGGGCCACATGTATGAAAACTGTCCAGGTCTAAAACTCACTTTATTTCCCATAGCAACCAATCAGAGCTCCCCTCTCATTTTTCCAGAGCCCTATATGAAATGAAAGGGGCGCTCTGATTGGTTGCTGTGGGCAACAAAGTGAGTTTTAGACCTAGTCGGTTTTCATACATGTGGCCCTAAGTGTAGTAAGACAGATGGTGAGGATCGTGGAAAAGTAAACAAATAGAAAGATAGATCAATAGGAGATAGATAGATGGATGGATAAATAAATAGAACGACTGGTAGGTAAGAGATAAATGAATAGACAGATAAGAGATATATAGATATTTATAATATAATAGATAGATAGATAGATAGATAGATAGATATATAGATAGATAGATAGATAGATAGATAGATAGATAAGAGATATATAGATATATAATAGATAAGATATATATATATAATATAATAGATGGATAAGAGATATATATATATAATAGATAATAGATATATAGATATATATAATATAATAGATAGATAAGAGATATATAGATATATACATAATATAATAGATAGATAAGAGATATATAGATGTATATATAATATAATAGATAGATGAGATATATATAATATATATAATAGATAGATGAGATATATAAATATATAATATAATAGATAGATAAGAGATATATAGATATATATAAGAGATAAAAAAAAGATAGATATGAGATAGATAAACCAATCAATAAGTATATAGATTAACAGATATGAGGTAAATCATACATGCCAACTCTCCCGTTTTTGGCGGGGGGGGTCCCGCTATTTGGGGTCCCCTCCCGCCCTCCCGGGGGAGTTGGCATTCCTCCCGCCGCCTGCAGGCGGCGGGGGTCCTTTAAATTACCGCGGCGCAAGAGTAGAGCTGGTGAGCTACCCTTTTCGCCGCCGGACCGCTCCTACAGGCGGTGAAGCGCCGCAGCGGCCGCTCACCCGCCCGCGGTCTCACATGTGCGGGGAGGAGGGATCGCTCCCTCCTCCCTCCTCTCCCTGTAAAGTACGGCGCCGGTGTGTGCGCCGGCACATACGGTCACGGCGCAGGGGAAGTGACGCGCGGCTGCAGGGGAGTGATGCGCGGCTGCTCTCACTTCCCCCTGCGCCGCTGAAGAGATCGGCAGGAGCTGGCCACCGCTGCAGGAGCCTGGTAAAAGGGAAGTGGATTTTATATTTTATTTTTATTAGCTTTAGGGGCTCTACCTGGCTAACAGAGAGGGCAACTACCTGCAACAAAGGGGCACTACCTGGCAACAGAGGGGCACTACCTGGCAAACAGGGGGTCACTACCTGGCAACAGAGGGGGCACTACCTGGCAACAAAGGGGGCACTACCTGGCTAACAGAGGGGGCACTACCTGGCTAACAGATGGGGGCACTACCTGGCAACAGAGGGGCACTACCTTGGCAACAGAAGGGGCACTACCTGGCAACAGAGTGGTCACTACCTGGCAACAAAGGGGGCACTACCTGGCTAACAGATGGGGGCACTACCTGGCTAACAGATGGGCACTACATGGCTAACAGAGGCGACATGTACCTACAACAGAGGGGACATCTACCTGGCTAACAATGGGGGCACTACCTGGCTACCAGATGGGGGCACTACCTGGCAACAGAGGGACATCTACCTGGCAACCAATGGGGCATCTACCTGGCAACCAATGGGGCACTACCTGGCAACAAGGGTGGCACTACCTGCAAACAATGGGGGCACTACCTGTCAAACAATGGGGGCACTACCTGGCTAACAGATGGGGCACTACCTGGCAACAATGGGGGCACTACCTGGCTAACAATGTGGGCACTACCTGGCTAACAATGGGGGCACCTACCTGGCTAACAAAGGGGGGCACCTACCTGGCTAACAATGGCGGCACCTACCTGGCTACAAATTTGGCTCTACCTGGCTACAGAGGGGGCATCTACTGGCTACAAGGGGCATCTACCGGCCTGTAAGTGGCACTACCTGGTTATGGGGGGCTACTACCTGGCTATAAGGGCATCTACCTGGCTTTGTTACAAAGCCGTTATGCAGTTAGGTGGAGCAGGTGTGGCTTTTTTGAAGGGGCGTGGCATACCGACAAGATGGGCGTGTCCATGCCCACTCAAGTCTCCTGCTTTTTTATTTTCGAAAGTTGCCAACTATGAGATAAATATGAAATAGATCGTAAGAAATAGATATGAGATAGATAACAGATTGATAAATTGATAAGAGATAAACAGATATGAGATAGATAAGAGATAAATAGATGTTAAATAGATAGGTATAAAATTGATAGATAAGATATAAATAGATATGACAGATAAGAAATCGGTAGATAGATAGATAGATGCACCTATACTAATTTCTTTAAAATTGTTTTGGATGTGCTGACCAATTTTTTATTACTATATTGTTTGTATTGGAGAGTGGCTCGCCATCTACCCAGCCTTTTTTTAATCAGAACAGTATGTAGCTGGGATGTATGTAGCTCTCTCCCTGAAAGGATGGAGGTCTGAAAAGACACCAAGTGAGGTAAAATGTACTGAAGTCGCCTTGTCATGGTGGATGTGCAATTACAATTTTCATCACAAATATACATCAAGAACCTCAAATTTTTATGTATCCTAAAGTAGAAGAAATTCCCTTTGACAGTTTTTTGCCGTTTATAGAGTGCTGCTGATATTGTGTCGTGTTTGCATTACTATGCTGCCACACTAGTGTGCACCTACACTAATATCTTTAAAACTGTTGTGGATGTACTGACCAATTTTTGATTTTAGATAGATAGATAGATAGATAGATAGATAGATAGATAGATAGATAGATAGATATGAGACAGAAAGATGTGAGACAGTTATGAGATAGATTGATATGATATACATCAATAGGTATATAAATAACAGATATGAGATTAATAGCTATAAAGTAGATTGATTTGAAATAGATTAGACATGAGATAGATAGATAGAGAGACAAATAGATAGATATATAGATAGAGAGACAAATAGATAGATAGATAGATAGATAGATAGATAGATAAATATTAAACAGATAGATACTATAGACAGATATATCGATCAATAGATTAATTTATTGAGATCTTCAGATGGCAAATGAAATGGTTGTGCCAGGGTGCCCATGAGCTTGCAAATGCATCAAGAATTTACAGTCTAGTCACTATCTGTGATAGATCAAACAGTATTATCGCTATATATATGTTTATTACTTACATAAAATAATAAGAATCAGTTTTCTATAATCCATTGTACAGAGTTCTGTATGTCAGTGTGCGGGAGGATTGGGGTTAGAATTTGATATTGTGGCCACAAGATTGTAGACTTTGTCTTACGCTGTATGTGCGGATGTTTGTATTTATTTGGGAAGTGACAGACATTACATTCACTTAAGTCCCCCCTTCTTTCCTCCACAATGACTTCTTCTGAGGGTAGCCCTTACAAACAAGGCTCAGCGCAGGCGGCAGACAAAGGCCAGAGCGTGCTGCTTGCACAGCTGAGCTTTTAGTAACTTAGAGACACCACAGAGCCCCGCGCCGGCTTCTCTCTGCAGAGTGCACCTATTTCCTGACTCAGGAGGCTTCTACAATACAGAGAAAGCTCTTGTTCGCTTGCACAATCAAACAAAAGACTAGCAGGTCAAAGCGAGTCTGTGTTCAAGGCTTGGATCCTGCAGACGCTGGAGTGTATTCTGCTGGTCTTACTGCTATGAACTGCTGTCAAGTCAGGAAATGCAGTCATTCAAGAGGGACTCAGAGCAAAATCAGGAGATCTCCACAACAACCTGGGCACCAAAGCCTTAGTATAGTTCTATAAAAAGTGAGCAAACAAATTTGGGCCACTATGTCAAAGCAGATGTCAAGGGGCCTTCTGCTTGTGCACAGAGTAAATCTTTACTTACAGAGTATGTGTCATCAGAAAATGATTATTGTTTAACTCGTGTTTTAAAGAATTTTTTGTTGTTTTTTTATTATTTCAATCATTATTTTTAAAAATCTTGAAAGCCTGCAGTTTTCACTTTGGGCACTAGTCCTAATAATAGTCTGACTTTTCCTGTTCTGTAGAGAAAATTTTTCAATGACCTTCTTATTATCAGCAGAGGCAGGACTACACTGAAAGGTGACACCAATATGTATAGACAACATAGGATCCACCATTCATAATAGGAAATAGGAGATAGTCACAGCTCCCCCTCTCGCCCTCCCGTCACATTGACTTCTTCCCAGGTCACAGAGCATGCCAAGAAAACTGTCCTATAGAAGTCAATGGGTCTGCTCCTGTTCACAGGCTCCTGTGTCCATGAAACTGCTGTAAAAGATCTCTTGATATGCTGTTAAAAGCAGCTTAGGCAAGATATCTGCCCCCATAATCCTGTACAGAAAACTGAATACAAAAATCTACAATCAAGAAATAAAAATTACTATTAAGAAAAGAATATGGATCAGTGTCTTGTTTTAATTAGTAAAACAAAAAACCGCAACAGATTCCCTTTAACTTGGGGAAAAGAATCTGTTTGCTGTATCTAAAGACCCGGGCCAAGGCTTGTCGGTTCCCCCTTCCTAGCACCCAGCACCTTCGGCACATGGCCCAATAGCTCTTCGCTAGGGAGCACCATCTCACTAAACAAATGCAAACACCCCTGTGTGAGCATGCATGGATCCAACAATGAAGTCATTGTATAAACAGGTGAATAACAGTGTGGTTTATGGGGGGGGGGGGCACTTAATCTTTTCCACTAGGGCCCAGCAGTGTTAACCCTATGCCAGGTCATCTTTTTTATCTCTGAGTTAACCTGATAGCCTAACTCAATAATAGAGGCTGAGACCACTACTACCCAGCTTTATACAAACCTTGATACATATATACCTCCCTTGTTTTGGAGATTACAGTGCAGACTTACATGCCATTCAAAGTCTGAGGGAAGCTGGGTAACAACCTCTTATCAATACAAAAATGGAAAGAAGTCCGGCGTTAATCTCCATAGCTTGCTTAAAAAAGTTCCACAATCTTTATTTCATCTCATTAAAAATCAAGACATACTATCCAATAATAAGTTGCATCAGACCGACGCGTTTCGGAGGAACTCTCCTTATTCATTGACATGACTTATTATTGGATAGTATTTCTTGATTTTTAATGAGATAAAATAAAGATTGTGGAACGTTTTTAAGAAAGCTACGCAGGTTTACGCTGGAATTCTTTCCATTTTTGTATTGGTGCATGCAAGGCTTCATTCCGCCTGTCCGGGCGTTTCTCAAGCATGATTATGACCAGGTGAGGTGACTTCAAGTATTTAGTTTTTCTAACAACCTCTTATCATCATAGACATTGTCTAATTACTGGTTCCCAATTACCCAGTGAAGAGGGTGTCTTCTAGCCCAGTAAACAAAAATATGCTAGTCACCCAGCATCTCCATGTAGAAGACTCCCCCAGCTGGCACTTAAAACGATGTCCCAGCACTGATATTTTTAGACCCTTTCTGGTTTATAGGAAAATATACTTTGGCACCTTAATGACCTTTAATTTTGTTAGTGTTGCATTTTTACTATACTATGGAACAAGTACCACGTAGGTGTCCCGTGGTTCCCTAAAGAGGGTGTTTCGTTGTCCAATGACAGTCAAGGCCCTTCTCAAACAGCCAGGATTAGTGGAATCTCCAAACCAGGCCATCTAACCCCCTAAATCAGGCCTGCACGACATATGACCTGCGGGCCATTTGTGGCCCACCAAACAATTTCTAGCAACCCGTGAACTGCCACAGTGGTGGGTCTTATGCAAACCCTTACCCAAAGCGGGTGTTCCAAGTGGTCCAGGGAGTGTTTCCAATTGGTACAGGGGATTGGTCAAGGTTGTTCCTGGGCGGTTTAGCTACCACGTCCTGATAAGTTGTGCAGTTCTGCTCTAAATACTGTGGTCAAAACTGATCCTGGCACAGTCAAATTAGGCTTCTCACAATCAGGAACTGGGGAAAAACTCTGCAGTCATCCCTAGGGACCTAGAAAGGAGTGACCTGGCTGTACTGTAGGTCTGCTTTTTGGGCACAAGAAATGTCTCCATAACAGCAGCTTTATGCTAATACAGTTGAAACCAGAAGTTTACATACACTATATAAAAAGACACATATACATGTTTTTCTCACTATCTGACATGAAATCAGGATAAACCTTACCGGTTTAAGGTCAATTAGGAACCAAAAATATTTATATTTGCCAAATGCCAGAAAATTTTAATGTATTTTTATTACTTTCTGCTAAGTCAGAAGTTTACATACACTAGGATTACTGTGTCTTTAAACAATTTGGGACAGCCCATATGATAATGTCATGTCTTTGGAAGTTTCTGATAGATTTGCTGGCAACATCCGAGTTAGAGAAACATCTGTGGATGTATTTTAAATCACACCAGAAACACACTGCTTCTGTGTGTGACATCATGGAAAAGTATAAACAAATCAGCCAAGATATCAGGAGGAGAATTATGGACTTGAAAAAGTCTGGTTCATCCTTTGGGGTAATTTCTAGCTACCTGAAGGTGCCTCATTCATCTATACAAACAATTATACGCAAGTACAAACAAGATGGGAATGTCCAGCCATCATACCGCTCAGGAAACAGATGGGTTCTGTGTCTCAGAGATGAACGTGTTTTAATCCGACATGTACATATCAACCCAAGAACAAAAGCAAAAGACCTTGTGAAGAGGCTGGGGGAAGCTGGTAAGATTGTGTCATTATCCACAGTGAAACGAGTACTGTATCAACATGGACTGAAAGGACCCTCTGCCAGGAAGAAGCCATTACTCCAAAAGAAACATATAAAAGCCAGATTAATGTTTGCAAATGCACACAGGAACAAAGACCTACAGTTTTGGAGACATGCCCTGTGGTCTGACAAAACTAAAATTGAACTCTTTGGCCATAATGCCAATTGTTACATTTGGAGAAAAAGGGAGAAGCTTGGAAGCCTAAGAACACTATCAAAACTGTGAAACATGGGGGTGGCAGCATCATGCTGTGGGGTTGTTTTGCTGAAGGAGGGACTGGTGCACTTCACAAAATAGATGGCATCATGAGGAAAGAAGATTATGTGGCAATACTGAAGCAACATCTCAAGAGATCAGCCAGGAAGTTAAAGCTTGGGTGGAAATGGGGCTTCCAAACGTACAATGACCCGAAGTATACTGCAAAACTGGTTACAAAGTGGCTTAAGGATAAGCAAGTAAATGTTTTGGAGTGGTCATCACAAAGCCCTGATCTCAATCCTATTGAAAATTTATGGGCAAAGCTGAAAAGGCAGGTGTGAGCAACACGACCTACAAACATGGCTCAATTACACCAGTTCTGTTAGGAGGAATGGATCAAAACTATTCTGAGAAGCTTGTGGAAGGATATATAAAACATTTGACCCAAGTCATACAGTTTAAGGGCAATGCTAATGAATACTAATGAAATGTATGTAAACTTTTGACTTTGCAGAAAGTAATAAAAATTCCCCAAAAAAATCTCTCATTATTCTAGCATTTGGCAAATATAAATAATTTTGGTTCCTAAATTGACCTAAAACGGGGAAGGTTTATTCTGATTTCATGTCAGATAGTGAGAAAAACATGCAGATGTGTCTTTTTATATAGTGTATGGAAACTTCTGGTTTCAACTGTATATAAGTATAAAATAGAAATCTAGCACAGTGATCCCTTAATAAGATTAAAGAAAGATTAGATATATTTAAAAATAAGTAAAAAGTGCAAAATAAGTAAAAAATGTAATTATTTAGTATAAAATAAATTTCCTTGTGCTTTCCTGGAATAAAAGCAGAAAAAAAAAACTACAGTTATTATGTATGCACATGACCGTACCAATCTTAAGAATTAATTTAGCAGGTTACATTTTATATACCACTAATAAAGAAAACATTGTGAAGCGCAGATTGTATATCATGTGACCAGTGCAGGGTGTAAATCATGTGACCAGGAAACATGTGGCCCCATCCCAGGTCTCTATCATGGGATGACTTGTGGGAAACTTGTTGAGTGAGACCTTGGTTAAGGCCATGGATTCACTCAGTGCGATGAGATAACAAAACATGCAGCAAAACATACAAGACACGCTCAAGTGCTGTAAACAATCTAAAACACAGATATGGCGGAATAATGCATCTTCAAGTGCAGAGGGAAAACAAGCTTCAATTCATGAATAACCCAAGATGAAAGAAGTTGATAAGATCTACTGACAAAATCCTCTGTCACATTAAACATATACTCATATATGTCACACTACAGCCTACATCATGACTGCAGCAATCCTCTGTGCTGCTGGGAGACCCTACACCTTCAACTCTCTTAGTCCGTGCTCTACTAAAAGTTCAACAAATTCTTTCCTGAAATGCTCAGTGATGTTGGGGAACCCTGCTCCCACTATGTAACGCTCAGTCTGCGTCTTCCCACAAGAATCTCACACTCCTCTCCTGAAATACTCTGTGCTGGAGAGGACTCCTGCTCCCTCTATGTAACTCAGTATGTATCTTCCAACTAGTACTGCACACTCCTCTTCTGAAATACTCTGTGCTGGGACAGAAACTCTGCTGCTTGTACTTGCAGACTGACTTCCCAGAATATCAACATACTTCTCTCTTGACATTGTCTGTGCTGAAAAGATCTGTCTCCTTGCACTATATAGCTTTCAGTCTGTGACCCCCCCCCCCTTTTTTATCAACACATTTTTATCCTTAAATACTCTGTGCCACTGAGCAGAACTTGCTCCTTCTTCCATGTGACTCTCAGTGTGTGACCTCCCATCAAGAGCAGAACACTCTTTTGACAGATTATCTCAGTCTGTGACCTGACATGGGGGGATGGAAACTTGGAAACTTTTAGGGAACTTTCTTTTCTGTAACCTTTATGACCCCACTGTCCCCTCGCAGATTGATTGTGACCAAATACACATTATATCAGAGTCCAATCTCAACACTTGATTTATCTGACAATATATGTCATTAATTCCCCAGTCTCTGCTTGTGGCACCTTCTGCTAAAGAGTCACTTTAAGACTTATATAACACACTTCAACCCATTGTTGGCCTCTATGAAGGGTCTAATATTCCATGGCTTTAGACTGCAGCGGGTGCCTGCCCACTAATACTGCTGGGAGGGTCTGCCCCAGGAATTCTTCCATCAGTTACAGGGAAAACCAAGCAGCTGCAACATCCTCTCCTGGGGGGTTCAAAAAATAGTTCTCACCCCTGACCCAGCAACGCTTATACAGGACACATCACCCTGACAAGGCCCTGCACTGACAAAACAAATGCTGGAGAATGAGAAAGAGATATAGATAGACAGATAAATAGAGACATGGCTAGATAGCTAGCTAGATAGATAAATAGATATTAGATAGATATGAGACAGACAGACAGACAGACAGACAGACAGATAGATAGATAGATAGATAGATAGATAGATAGATAGATAGATAATTAGATATTAGATAGATATGAGACAGACAGACAGATAGATAGATAGGTAGATAATTAGATAAATAGATATTAGATAGATATGATAGATAGATAATTAGATAAATGGATTTTAGATAGATATGAGACAGACAGATAGATAGATAAATAGATATTAGATAGATATGAGACATACAGATAGATAATTAGATAAATAGATATTAGATAGATATGAGATAAATATATAGATAGATGGATAGATAGATAGATAGATAGATAGATAGATGGATAGATAGAAAGAGATAGATAGATAGATATGAGACAGATAGATAGATAGATAGATAGATAGATAGATAGATAGATAGATAGATATGAGACAGAGAGACAGACAGACAGATAGATATGAGATGGATAAATAGTTACAGACAGAACTCCACAAATTGCAGTAATCAGATGTGATTTATCCACCCATGCCAATGAATGTAAATCATGCAAATCACTTGCATTCACTGGAATTTTTGTAGCCCTGCAATGTTTTCAATTTATAGCTACTAGGACCCTAGATCAAGGTCAAGTTTGCTGGCACTCAGGAACAATATATTTGCCAAAGTGCTGCTGCATCTTTTTTGGAAAAGCTAGCTAGTTAAATAGATATATATGAGACACATAAATAGATATCAGAGAGGGATAAATATGAGAGAGATAACTAGTTAGACAGACAGGCAGACAGATAGATTAGATTAGATTAGATTAGATTAGATAGATAGATAGATAGATAGATAGATAGATAGATAGATAGATAGATAGATAGATAGATAGATAGATAGATAGATAGATAGAGCGATATGAAACAAAAATATATCAGAGATATAATACTAGAGAGGCAGGTACATAGACAAACAGGTAGATAGAGTTATAGATAGATAGATTAGATAGATAGATAAATGACTGCAGTTTGTAGACATTTTGCTTGCACTCAGTATATAAAGCCACATGTGTCACAGTGCCCTGGGTTCTCCATATTACAGTAACCAGGTGTTTGCGCTACAATAACTCTTTGGTTAAGTTTGTTGGGATTTTCTGTGCAGCTCTCGGTGTCGCTCAGCATTTAATAAGCTGTGTCTGACATCGAGAGAGAAGGAGTCTCCAAGCTCCTAATGTTCTGACAAGTCACAGCGACATTGTGACACCAGCGGAAGTGCCCGCCATGACCTCGATACAGCAGAGCAGCTCCTCAAGGTGTGAAATTCCCCACATTGCAGAGCAAGCGGCAGATTATTCCATGCTATGTCTATAGATTCTATTCACGGGATTCGCATTAGGGGTTTGTTCTAGCACCACCTGCTCCGATATCGCACCGTCTCTTTAAACCATGCTAAGTAAATAAGGACAAACAGATGTACGCACATGGCGCTCCCAGAAGTCATCCATCATCCACAGTCCTGGCTATAGCAGCAAGGCATGTGAGGGGTTAAGACATGTGACAATAATACAGCCTGTATGTAGACTTGTGGCTTATGCAACCACAGAGCGTATGAATAGCTGGAAAAAAAGACGCCTCTGGATTAGATTACAACCTTGGCGCTCGACGCACGACTATATATTTTTATTTGGTGCCATGGATAAGAGGCCACTACTGTGCCAAGAAGCAGAATAAGACCATCGTCAAGACAAACACGAGAAGAATCCAGGCTAAAATAAGGCTGACATGTTGCACATAATATAAATCTGTACAATTCCATTAATCCAGCAGGAGATGACCTGGAAATTCTACTTCTCTGCTATGTTAGATTAGGAACAAACTGCACTACCTGTGGGTCTTCTTGGTGGTTTGTGATGGCACAATATGTAGGTTTTAGTGCCAGTGCCCATCGCAAACACCTATCCAGCGCCAGATTATCAGGCACATATAATCAATGGTGTGGGATTATTGGCGCCAGCACGGAACTGTTAAAGGGGTTTTGCCACGAAGTAAAATTGATGTGGGAAGCTTGCAAATGAAATAACAAATATTTTCACCATTCATTATTATTAAAAATTCTGCACCGTTTTTGTTTTAGCTGCTCCTTTAGTGATCCATTGTTTACAGGTCGTCCCCAGGGGATACGACCAGGGCTGAGAGCTCCTCAGTCCTGGTCGCACATGCTCAGACATCACTTCTCCTCTCAGGCAGCTACGGAGTGTTCAAACCCCAGGTGCTGTCACTCTACCTCCCGTCCTCTGGACTCCTTAGTAATTAGTCAAACAGTGCAAATAAATAAAAAAGAAACCTCAATCAGGTTTGTGCATTGAGAAAGAGAAAAAAACACACAGGTTTGGTTCTTGCAGGGATTTGAACCTAGGACCCTTGTGCTGTGAGGCAAAAGCTTTACTTCTCAGCTACTCACAGCTTTATACATAAATAGACCTTTCTTTGACTAGGCAGAGGAAAGACATGGTGATGTCATCCTGCTGGGTCACATGATATTCAATTAAAACAAATCACACACGCCCCCTTCTGAGCACACAGAGCTGAAGAGCTGGACACAGGAGGTATGAAATGAGATCGTGGCAAAACCCCTTTAATGGCAAAGCAAGAGAAGAGTATCAATATTACAGAGCCATGTAGATATAGGAGCTTTCAAAAGCTCCAAATTATGATGCCGGAGTAAGAATCACTAACACATATCTTTTAATTATAACATCCTTAAAATGAATGCTAACAACTCCAATAACTCCAAAAAAGTTGTTCTTGGTCAACACATTCACATCATGATTGAAAGGAGCAAGGAAATACACAATATACAAAAGCCACACAGATAACATGAAATATCTTACAATACCATACTAATAACAACAACCTATAAAGTAGAAAAGGCTCTGTACCCAGTAGTGACAGTCCAAGAAAACAACAAAAACATCTAGCAATACAGTAGGAAAATAGAATGATCTTATCGACACATAGGGCCACATGTATGAACCTGTTTAGTTCTAAAACTCACACTTTTGCCCATAGGTTACTAAGTGAGTTTTAGACCTAAACAGGTTCATACATGTGGCGCATAGTGTGTAGATAACTGGGGTCAGATGCCCGCATTAGGCTGTAGTTGTAACTGCTTGGGGCGATGGCTATCCCTATTTTCCCTGTACCACCTGAACCCACCTAAATGTCCTAGAGTAACTACCCCAGAAAGGTTGACTCCATCAGGATACTACTCCCTATCACAAAATGCATCCAATTAAAACCCAACATGTTTTGATTCCCCAAAAATGATCTCATCAGAGGACTAGTGAGAGAAAGTGGGTTGCATAATAGGTCAAAAGACAATCAGGGGATCCTAAACAAATACAATAGTGTATGACTTTAAAGAGCATCCACCAGTCTCGACTATGTTATAGGTGGCCCATATCAATGGCTGATGGCACAGGGGCAGATGCCGACGGGATGCTGCCGTGCTCTTTGCTGATATTATTTATCCCAATGACACCATAGTGGTAAATTAAGCCATACACTATTGTACATTGGCGATACACTCTGATGACTAGGTTGGATCTCACAGTCATTCACTCTTAGTGGTTATTTAAGCCTCCCCATTCCCTTTAAAGTCTTCAGGTATTTTTCTTCCTTGAGTTCAAATAGGTCACCTAGAATGTGGTCTGCACTGCCAGGTGGATGCTCCAACAATCATATACTGTTATATGAAACAACAACCAATCAGTTTGGCTGCATTTGGCTGGATTTGAGCACACAATATCTCACTGAATATCTCAGAATTCATCTGGCTGCTTCTTTCCTGTATCACATCATCAATAAACACTAGTGTCCCAGTCATGCATGACCAAGCCATCACACTGCCTCTGTCGTGTTGTACAGATGATGTGGTATGCTTTGGATCATGAGCTGTACCACGCCTTCGCCATAGTTTTTTCTTTCCATCATTCTGGTAGAGGTTGATCTTCGTTTCATCTGTCCAAAGAATTTTCTCCCAGAACTGTGCTGGCTTTTTTAGTTTTTTGTTTTTTTTTTTAGCAAAGTCCAATCTATCCTTTTTATTCTTGGGGCTTTGGAGTGGCTTGCACCGTGCAATGAACCCTATGTATTTACTTTCATGCAGTCTTCTCTTTATAGTAGATTTGGATATTGATATGCCTATATCCTGGAGATGGCTCAAATCCAGCCAAATGCAGCCAAACTGATTGCCCTTCTGTACTATGAAATGCCAAACAATGACCCAAAACATAAAGCCAAAGCAACCCAGGAGTTTATTAAAGTGGAATATTCGTGAATGGCCAAGTCACTCACCTGATCTCAACCTAACTGAGCATGCACTTCACTTGTTAAAGACTAAAGCTCAGATAGAAAGGCCCACAAACAAACAGCAACTGAAAACCGCTGCAGTAAAGGCCTGGCAGAGCATTATAAAGGAGGAAACATAGCATCTGGTTATGTCCATGAGTTCAAGACTTCAGGCCGTCATTACCAAGAAAGAGTTTTCAACCAAGTATTAGAAATTAACATCTTATTTACAATTATTTAATTTGTCCAATTACTTTGGTGCCTTTAAAAACAGGGTGGAACATGTTCAGAAGCTGAAACTCCTTCATCCAATTTTAATGTGGATACCCTCAAATGAAAGTTGGAAGTCTAGACTTTATGTCCATGTGCATTATACAACTATTGCAAAATTTGAGTCAATATCCAAATATATAAAGACCTAACGGTAGAAGGATCGAAGCAATATTAAAGCAAAATGTGGCCTCTTCTTCCTTCTCATTCATAGGCATTTCTGACATAGGGAAATCTAGTGGAAGGAGGGGGGATGTGGGTTGTAATTATTGAATTTCAGGCTCAGTTCTTATTTATAGCTGCAATTTAGAGCCAATGGCAATAATGAGGTTTATAGAGGTTTAATAGTCCACCTGGCAAGTAATGACACAGACTGAAGGTCAACAAGAAGTTTCTTAAGAAATCAGGAACCTATTGGTGACAACAGTTATGGCCACCACAACAGTACCAATCGCGCTGGTCACAAACTTACTTGAATTGCCCATTAAATGGGATTCTTCAAAGTAGATGGAAAGCTGGGTGACAACCTCTATGGACTATATTATACCTTGACCTTATACCAGACCTCAGGCTCAATGGACAGTTATATTTGCATGCCTTAGGGTTAATTTTAAAACTTAACATCGAATTCAGACAACAACATTAAAAAAACATAGGAACAAATCAGCAGCTAAGTGAAAAAGACGACGCTTTATTCATCTATTCATATCGCCTTGTGAATCAAGGTCACACACAGCCCAGTGAAGTTCTAACTGAAATGAACATTAGCAGCAATATAGACATAAAATAACAAACGAGCGAGAGACGCCGATCGCCCGGATTATTAATACGTAAATAAAATGTGCCGACAGCACAAGGAACAAAAAGGTTGAGAAAAGACACAAAAGCCGCAACGCTTTTCTATACAGGTTAATACTTCAGCTTCTATTCATCACTGGGCTGGAAATGGACATTAAGATCAATCCTGTAAAATTACCGTCTTTTTACTGGTATGAGCCCTAATGACCTACTTCACCTCTCGTGACACAACACATTTTGCATTTGTTCCCTATGTCATTTTATAGGAGGGGTGTGTAGAAATTCCATGTACAATTTCGTAGATCAGTTACCCTATCAATACCCCTAACTTCCTCCACAGTACAGTTTCAGCACAGTTTTGAATTACATCTAAAAAAAACCAAACTTACACTTACAAGAGAGAGCTCCATAGTGTGACTGCTCTTACAGTAGAGAGCTCCATAGTGTGACTGCTCTTACAGTAGAGAACTCCATAGTGTGACTGCTCTTACAGTAGAGAACTACATAGTGTGACTGCTCTTACAGTAGAGAGCTCCAGAATGTGACTGCTCTTACAGTAGAGAGCTCCATAGTGTGACTGATCTTACAGTAGAGAGCTCCAGAGTGTGACTGATCTTACAGTAGAGAGCTCCAGAGTGTGACTGCTCTTACAGTAGATAGCTCCATAGTGTGACTGTTCTTACATCAGAGGTTCTACGGTGTGACTGCTGTTACAGTAAAGACTTCCATAGTGTGACTGTTGTTAGAGTAAGGGTATGTTCCCACGATGTACTGCGGCACGTACAGTACGCGCCATAGTCCATCATGTTTTTTCGGGAGCTCGCGCTAATACGGGTGTACTCCCGCACCGTGGGGGGGGGCCGGCAGCCCATTGACATTCATTACTCCTGGCACGTTTTCGCCGCAAATAATTGACATGTCACTTATCTCGTATCGTATTATACGAGCGGGGAGAGGAGGCGTAATCCATAGTTCTCTATGAGAGCTATGGATTACTGTAACTGCGTAAGAGCGCAAATACGCAGTAGAATGCTCACTGAAATTACCCCATGTGAACATACCCTAAAGGCCTCCATAGTGTGACTGCTCTTACAGTTGAGAGCTCCATAGTGTGACTGCTCTTACAGTAGAGACCTCTGTAGTGTGACTGCTCTTACAGTAGAGGGTTCCAGAGTGTGACTGCTCTAATATCAGAGGTCCTACGGTGTGACTGCTCTTATATCAGAGGCTCTATGGTGTGACTGCTCTTATATCAGAGGCTCTATGGTGTGACTGCTCTTATATCACTGGTTCTACGGTGTGACTGCTGTTACAGTAAAGACCTCCATAGTGTGACTGCTCTTACAGTAGAGACTCAATAGTGTGACTGTTTTTACAGTAGAAGCCCATCGTGTGATTGCTTCTATAGTTTAGGGTTCTGTTCTTATAACCTATCCTAGAGCCACAATCATATTTTACAGCTGAGGCATCAGCTAAAAGTAACAGGATTGTTACAATAATTAAAATGATAAGATAAATACATGAGAATTCTCAGAAAATTATGTAGATAGTAAAGATAGTGAACAGTGTCTAACAGACAGGGGGCATATTCTGTAGATAGGGTCAGTGTCCTATAGGTAGGGGCAGTGTTCTGATGATGGGGCCAATATTCTTTAGATCGAGGGCAGCGTGGAACAAGGTCTCCTTTATATTCTGGAATAATGACACTGTTACTAATCAGCACATAATACATGGCTGCACTATGAAGGCCCCGAGGTCTCGGCTGCCATGACGGTTTGCGGTGATTTTTCTTAGACGTCTGCAAGCTCCTTTTTTTTCCCTTCCAGTGTCTTCCACAAAGAGTCAAAGTTCATTTGAAAATTCTCCTGAGCTTCCTCTCCTCAGTATTCCCAGGAAAGTCGAATCGCAAGCGTCCCATGTTGTCAATTAAAATGTGAATGGTCACCTGTTGTGTTCCATGTCTCTAGACAAACACATTCAATGCAACAATAAAAAAATGTCATGCATAATTACAGCTGCATTTCATGGCTGGGCCGAGAGAATGGTCCCCCATTGTGAGCGGGAAATGCTGCGCTGTATAATGACCTCTCCATGCGCCACCTTCCCAAGACTTCTCCTTTCAGGACACGAAAGATGCCCTGACACCCACAACCTTGTCTGCAGCCATGTCCTTTCTGGGGGTCTGTGGCCTGCTGGAGCTTAATCAGGGATATAAACATGTGGGAAGGTGTAGGTATATTGACATGATGTGGCAAAGGCAGATATCAACAGCAACAGGCCGCTGTGCAGATCTGTGTGAGGGCCCCTCGCTCTTCAAGTGCTCAGTTTCAATCACTACCCTCTTGTTGTAAAACCTTCACATCAGAAAAACCCTGATAATAACTACTGTAGTCCTTTGCAGATGGTGCCCCCCTTGTCCACAGAGCCCCTGTGCAACTTCATATATGCTATGCCCCCTTATGCTATGCCACTCGGCCAACCTACAACCAAAGCCAAGGCAGGCACAAAGATTGTGGACAAAACAGCAAGGTAAACACAAGGGGCTTTGCCATAAAGGGAAAAATAATATTGGTGCCTTTAAAGGGAACCTGCCAGGTGGTTTACAACAGCGGATATGATAGAGGGAGAGAAGCTAAGCTCTAGGATATATATGTTTATATGATTTGATGCTGAATTCCGGAGTAAAAAGTAGATTCTTAAAAATGAAACTGAAAGTCCTGCTGACCCTGCTCACATACAGTGATTGACAGCTTTTGTGTTTACACACGAACACAGAGAAAGCTGTCAATCACTGTATGTGGTTTGGGTAAGCACTGTCTGTTAAGAAGTCCATCCAGGATTTTCCTGCTTTTTGCTCAGAAATCCTGCTCCAAATCATATAACCCTCTATATCACTTAGCTCAGCTTCTCTCCTCTACGATATATCCCTTTAGATCTCAGAGCTCAGCTACTCCCCTCTTTCATAGATGCCTATATATCACAGAGCTCAGCTCCTCTCCTCTATCATATAACCCTATATATCACATAGCTCAGCTTCTCTCCCTCTATTATATAACCCTATATATCACAGAGCGCAGCTTCTCTCCCTCTTTCATATAACCCTATATATCACAGAGCTCAGCTTCTCTCCTCTATCATATAACCCTATATATCACAGAGCTCAGCTTCTCTCCCTCTTTCATATAACCCTATATCTCACAGAGCTCAGCTTCTCTCCCTCTCTGATCTAACCCTATATATCACAGAGCTCAACTTCTCTCCTCTATCATTTAACCCTATATTATCACAGAGCTCGGCTTCTCTCCTCTATCATATAACCCTATATCTAACAGAGCTCAGCTTCTCTCCTCTATCATATAACCCTTTATATCACAAAGCTCAGCTTCTCTCCTCTATCATATAACCCTATATCTAACAGAGCTCAGCTTCTCTCCTCTATCATATAACCCTATATATCACAGAGCTCAGCTTCTCTCCTCTATCATATAACCCTATATATCACAGAGCTCAGCTTTTCTCCTCTATCATATAACCCTATATATCACAGAGCTCAGCTTCTCTATCATATAACCCTATATATCACAGAGCTCAGCTTCTCTCCTCTATCATATAACCATATATACTACAGAGCTCAGCTTCTCTCCTCTATCATATAACCCTATATATCACAGAGCTCAGCTTCTCTCCACTATCATATAACCCTATATATGACAGAGCTCAGCTTCTCTCCTCTACCATATAACCCTATATATCACATAGCTCAGCTTCTCTATCATATAACCCTATATATCACAGAGCTCCGCTCCTCTCCTCTATCATATAACCCTATATATCACAGAGCTCAGCTCCTCTCCCTCTATCATATAACCCTATATATCACACAGCTCAGCTTCTCTCCTCTATCATATAACCCTATATATTATAGAGCTCAGCTTCTCTCCCTTTATCCCATCCTGTTTTCAGATAGGGTAGCATAAACCACCTGAGAAATTCCCATTAAGATTTAGTCCTATTTAGGATCCAATGGATGCTATACTGTAATGTCATGTGACTTCTGGTGATGGTAGCAAAACATTACTGGAGTGATATACTGCCATAGTATGAATGTGAAGGAAATCAGTGAGGTTTATCCAAATATAATAATATAATGGGCTCCCCAAATTCGGTGGACCCTGACACCTGGCCAGGTCTGCCAGGTACTAACATCACTACTATAATACACATGAAGAAGCAAAGCTGCAGTGTAAAGCATGACCGAGAGACAGCAAAAGCCGGGGAAGATAGATTTCTGACTACCTTGGGCTCCAGTAGACATTGCAGTCATATGATAAGGCCCTGTGTATAGTAACCTTCTAATATCTTCATTCCATAGGTTTTTACACTCTATGAATCTAAATCTCTTGCTGCTTAAGTTTTTAAACATTCTGGGGTGCTTCCAAATTCTACTGGTCATGATGAGTCTCCACCTGGAGATATCATCACTGGGGGAGCTAGTGCAAGGGCAATGGAGAAATGAATACATTTTCTAAAGCAGTGGTCTCCATCCCATGGCTCTGCAGCTGTTGAAAATATACAAATCCCAGCATTCCCTGTCAGCTGCAGTCATGCTCGGAGCTATAGTTTTGAAATACCATGATAGTCCCAGGTTAGAGACCATCATTCTAGAGCAAGCATCCTCAAACTGTGGCCCTCCAGCTGTTGGGAAACTACAACTCCCATCATTCCCACTGTTATAGATCATATAAATGCATCATGGGAGATGTAGTTTTCCAACAGCTGGAGGGCCGCAGTTTGAGGATGCCTGTTCTAGAGGGTGAGCCACTGTTTGCACTGGTTCTGAGCTTAGGCTCAGGATCATGAGTTGTATTAAAAGGGGCATAGATGCATATGATGAGAACATTATTCTCCCACTATACAAGTCACTGGTTAGACCACACATGGAATATTGTGTACAGTTTTGGGCACCAGTGCACAGGAAAGACATTGTAGAGCTTGAACAGGTACAAAGGCGAGCAACAAAAAAAATTAAAAGGCCTGGGTGGACTGCAATATCCAGAAAGATTAGCAAGATTAGGGTTATTTAGTTTAGAGAAAAGGCGGCTTTGGGGGGACATAATAAATGTGTTTAAATATATTAAGGACCAATATAGAGAGCTCGCTAAAGATTTATTTATACCCAGGACTGTATCTAGAACAAGGGGGCATCCTCTTCGTCTTGAGGAAAGAAAGTTTCTACATAAACATAGAAAGGGATTCTTTACTGTTAGAGCGGTGAGACTGTGGAACTCTCTGCCAGAGGAACTTGTCATGGTGAATTCACTAACAGAGTTCAAGAAGGGCTTGGATGCATTTCTGGAGAGTGATAACATAATAAGTTATAGTGACTAGGATTCTGAAGAAGGGTCTGGATACATTTCTAGATGTAATATAACAAGTTATAGTGAGTAGGATTCTTGAGAGAGGGTTGGATACTTCTGGGGATTTTACGATTGACAGATTGGAGGTCTAGGATAATTTTTGTCTAATATAACAATTAAAGTTCTAGGATTCTGAAGAAGGGTCTGGATACATTTCTAGATTAATTATACAATTTAAAAGGTGAGTAGGATTCTGGAGAGGGGTCATTGATCCAGGGATTTATTCCGATTGCCAGATTGGAGTCAGGAAGGAATTTTTTCCCTAACATGAGGACAATTAGCTTCTACCTCATGGGGTGTTTGCCTTCCTCTGGATCAACACTTTAACTTTAGCAACACTTTAACAAATGGGCTGAACTGGATTGAAGTATGTCTTTTTTCGGCCTGACAAACTATGTAGGAAAATACAACCCTATCATTCTAGTACAACCACATTTCCTAACAGGATACACAGAAAAAGCTTCTCAGTGTGTACATACCCTCTAAGGATCTAACAACTCAGAATGATTCTGAAACAATCTGCAACATTTTAGCCAACATGTTACAACATCTTCATAAATAAGCGACAGTGAACAATGCACATGAAGAAGCCGCAGGAGCCACCCATGTGGCATACCGTGACGACAGGATTTTCCCATGGTGGATAAAATAAGTTACAATATGGCCTTTTGTTTCACCATTTCCAAAATATTATACTTGTGGTTTCCTCAGCTTAGTTCTCCATTCTTCAATATAAGTAAAGCTTCCTCATTACATGCAAAGTAGGAAGTGGTTGACTGTTGAGTAAATTATTTTTCTTTATTAACCTTATACAACATTAGAATCCACTGGGTCACATGGCCGACAGCGAAACAGTATGAGCTCACATTGGTCAATATACCTCTGTACAATGCGCTCATTCATTTGAGTCAGTGGTTCTATCAGCAGAGCTTACAATCTAATTTCCAACAGCACGAGAAACCGCTTAACGAATGGCAACGTTTTCAGGAGTCCCAAACAACACGTCCATGTAGCAATTCCACTCCCTGCGGTTAAACTTCTCTCGAAATGAAATTAATTTCAGGATCGCCTCCCTCAACTGAGTACAATTATGTCGCCACTAAAATAAACTTGCAGAGTATTTCAATTTCAAACCCATCTCAAAATTATAAAACCGCCAGTCATGACCTCATGAGAGTTAAACGAGGGTGGGGGGAGGCACAAAACAAAAATAAACCATACACAAAGTACAAAGTTCCAACACCGCATAGATTCCTGCACTGCATAATATAATTCTAAAAAAAAAATAATACTGCCTGAACGTGCGCAAGATGCACCACAACAGGTATTTTCATCCTTAGACAGTATCAAGTGTTTCCGACCGGAACTTCTGAGAAACGGAAACTATTTTGGTTACTCTAACTCCCTAAACATCTTTTGAACTCTTTTGACCATTTGTAACCATTTTTTCAAAGACTGTATCTGACTATTTTTAACTGGACACGGTCAGTAACTGCAATCATTTGACCTGGAAGTTTGTGCTTCCAATACAAGATGTGAAAGCATAAACTTTTAATGATAGCCCCAGAAATAAAAAAAGACCAAAAATGGCAAAACAGAAATCACTGAAAAAGAGTGACTAAATCTCGGGCGTTTTCTGTTTGTGCTCTCTAGTTTTATGCTGTCTAAATTGAAAGCAATATTAAAAAGTCTTCCCATTGTTTATAAAAGTAACATAAATGAAAGAATCATTTAACCTGCAAAATTTGTTGCAGACATCTCATACTGGTCAGGGACAGTAGAGGCAGGGCTACAACCTCAGAGGCAAAGCTGTAACAGCAGAGGAGGGGTTGTTACAGTAAAGGTGGGGCTATAACAACAAGGGTGAGGCTATAACAGCAAGAGTGGGGCTATAGCACCAAAGGTTGGGCTATAACAGCATAGGAGGGCTATAACAGCAAGGGTGGGGCTATAACAGCAGAGGCGGGGCTATAACAGCAGAGGCAAAGCTATAACAGCAAGGGTGGGGGTACAACAGCATAGGAGGGCTATAACCAGCAGAGGCAAAGCTATAACAGCAAGCGTGGGGCTATAGCAGCAGAGGCGGGGCTTTAACCGCAAAGGCGTATCTATAACAGCAGAGGCGGAGCTACAAAAGTAGAGGCAGGGCTGCAACAGCAGATGAAGAGCTACAACATTAGGGGAGGGGCTATTACAGCACAGTAAAGGTTATAGGAGCACAGGCAGGGCTGTTGCAGCTGACATGGAGCTATAACAGCAGCGACAGGGCTATAACAGCAGAGGGCGCTACAACAACTATGCCAACTAATAAAAAATTACTTTAAAAAAGCTGGTTGTCATCATTCACAAAGAATAGGTAATAGTATTGGAGTAGCATAAACTGTACAGATCTCATGTATGCTTATAATGTAATAAATTTGCAGCAGTAACACCAGGGCTATATAAGAATGTGGGAGGGATTAAAGATTTGTTATGGAGTTCTCTCTTAAATTTTTTTTTTTTTTTGCAATGGACCAAACAACCAGGCGTCATCTGTTTAATGCAGATATGGGAATATGTACTCAGTAATCTGCTCATCTCAGTCATAATTCTCCTCTATACACACAGGACATTAGCAGAACACAGCGCTGGCTGTTATTTTTGACTTGTTAGTGACAATATGCATGAAAATTAAAGCTTTTAGGCCAAAAAGTACAATCTGTCAAGCACTCAGCGTCATGTTCCAGATGTTCTACTAAGAGTCCCTTCCAAATAATACAATGTGCAAAACGACTTAAGAAAAGACAAAGCACAGAGCTGAGCAACGATCTGTCAAAACTCAATTATTAGCCGTATACATAACCTGTGTTGTCACATCAAGCAGCTGCAGGGCCTGCCGGGAAACAGCTCCACATATACAAAAAAACAGGTACAGTCTGTCTATACTAGTCCTTGTTACAGTGGTTTGACCATGCAGCCATGCGATGATGGGCAGCCAAGTGTTCTCGCTGGGACATCTCATAAGTATGGAGCGTCGGTCTCTATGGGCTTCAGCTACATTCACTCTGGAGTAATAGCATAATGGTTGAAACCAAAACGTTGTCCTTTGTACTAAGCAACATATATATATATATATATATATATATATAAAACAATGAATAAATGGTTACCAAAAACACTGACGCTTAAAGGGATTGTCTCACTACACTGATTCATCTCACCTCAGTCCATGTTTTCTTGGTTTCATTTTGAATTCAGGGGCGTGTTTACTGGCTTCTACTAGGCTGCAGTGGATGCCAGGTCTGTAACTATAGCGACCACTACTAGCAGCCTATCAGGATAGATCAAACAGGTCTGTAGCTATAGTGACCTGAGGAGCTGATGCAGCCCCTACAAGAGGAGATATCTCAGAATAAGTAGGACACTGTTAATGGACATATATTGCAAAGTGACTTGTTTTTGCAAGATCTTCAACATAAAAAGCATTCCTTGTAGTGAGACAACCCCTTTAAGCTTTTCACTATTTAGCAGAAGAGGCATTGACGTTACCTGTTTAGAGATCACAACTGAGATAAGGCGGCATGTATCTAAGATTCCATTGATTTGAAAGGAACCCACCAACATATAATAGCCATTTACAGACCCTTAGCTGAGGGCCAGGGGTTCCATCATGGTATTATTAGCTACTGTCAAGGGTCCTGATCAAATTAGAAGAAAAAATAAAGAGTCCACTAATATGGTTCAAGATGGAAACTGGTAAAGCGCAGTCTAGGCCAGATGCATTAGTATTAACCTCTCT
The DNA here is from genome assembly GCA_025379985.1 of Phyllomedusa bahiana. Lineage (NCBI taxonomy): Eukaryota > Metazoa > Chordata > Amphibia > Anura > Hylidae > Phyllomedusa > Phyllomedusa bahiana. The sequence goes on along the minus strand of JAODAL010002542.1, from coordinate 108,200 downwards.
CTGGGTTTCTTATAGGCAAAATACATTGTCACGTCCTTTGACATTTAGAAACCAATGTCACTAAACACACTGCACGCGTAAAGAATATGTCAGCATTATATCAAAGCGATAATAATAAAAAAACTGGACCAGAAACTAAACAGCAATCAATTTAAGAACTAAACCTAAAATGTACAAGATGGAAAGGCTTCCACTAAGGATTACACTAGTGAGATGTACCTCACTCTAGTCAAACAAAGGTCTGTTTAAGAGAAGAGCTGAGAGTAGCTACAATGTAGCTGAGTGGTTAGCACTCCTGCCTTTCAGCATAGACGTCCAAGATCCAAATCCCTGAAGGAACCAAACGTGGATTTTTTTTCCTCAATGCACAGACCTGATTTGAAGTTTCTTTTTATTTATTTGCACTGTTTGATTAATTACCAAGAAGTACAGAGGACAGGACTAGTATGACCCCACCTGGGGTTGGACACTCCTGTGTGTATTTAATAAGCAGGGAAGATGCTGACAGAAACTGCCTGAAAGAAGAGGTGATGTCTGAGCATGTGTGGCAAGGACTGAGGCACTCTTGTTACTGGTCGGATCCCTTGGAGACAAGCTTTAAACAATGGATCACTAAGGGAGCAGCTAAAACAATAATGGACAGAATTTTTATAAATGATGAATGGGGAAAATGTTTATTATTTAAATTGAAAGCTTCCCACGTCAATTTTACTTTATGGCAAACCTCTTTAATGAGCCTGTAAAAGGCACAGCCATGGGATAAGCATCAGCCCCTAACAAACCCTGATCACTAATCTTCCTCTTCTAAATGCAAAGATGTTATATGTAGGTGAAAAACATTGTTAAAAATCTTAAAGGGGTTGTCTCACTGAATTTGGTTTTATTTTTGAATTTAGGGGCGTGTTTACCGGCTTTACTTGCTGCTACAGGCCTGCAGTGAGGAGCTGCTGAGGACAACAGGTCTGTAGCTATAGCACTCTAATATAAAACTAGCCCTTCTTTTTCTTCACAACTGAGTATATATAGCTTGGTTCCGATATACGGGACCTCCAATCCCACAATACACTTGGCCAAAATAGATGTAGAACCAGCAAAATAGTGAAACGTATCAAACTTTAATAATTTCAGTTAAAAGAAAGTGAGACATTAGTCCGTACTTATACAGAGTGTCCATATTTCTGCAAGTATGAAAAGATATACTCAGTATTTTAGTTGCGGCATAGCATGCCGTTCGGGCTCAGTCAATGGCGCCGCTCATCTGGCAGGAGAGCATGGGAACGCCGACATCCGAGCCGGACAGGTGAACTTGCGCAAGTATAAGTACGGACTAATGTCTCACTTTCTTTTAACTGAAATTATTAAAGTTTGATACGTTTCAATATTTTGCTGGTTCTACATCTATTTTGGCCAACTGTAGCTATAGCAACCAGCACTGGCAGCCTATCAGGAGAGATGGAACAGGTCTGTAGCTATAGCGACTAGCACTTGCGGCCTATCAGGAGAGATCAAACAAGTCTATAGCTATAGCGACCTGAGGAGCGGAAGCAGTCCATACAAGAGCAGATATCTAGGAATAGGTAGGACACTGTTAATGGACATACACTGCATGATGGCTGGGTTTTGCAAGATTTTTAACATAAAAAGCAATCCTTGTAGTGAGATAACCCCTTTAATTTAACTTTTTTCAGGTAACTCTTGGGACAACATGTATGAACGGGGCGGCGGCAGAAGGCTGACATATTATCAGTCCGACACCAGACGCAGCTCCATTCGCAATAGTAAAAAGCCGCCCGTACGCCAGTATCAGACGCATTACAGAGTGCTTTGTAATGCGCCTGATTTCGGAAGAGGAGTGCGGGAGGTGGGGCGCACTAGAACCGTACAAAGCTATAGCTTTATAGCTTTGCTACAGCATTTCTAGACGCATTACTGCTGGAACAGGTAGACCACTTTCAAAGTGGTTTACCTGAGCCAGAAATGTCGCCCGAGCGCTAGAATGCGCCTGATTTATGACCTGCAGTAGAGCGGGTTCATAAATCAGGTGCATTCTATGCTATTATAATGCACATGAAATTTGCCATTTAAACGCCAAATTTCATACATGCCGCCCTTGGTTTTTACGTTTTTTTTAGTTTAATAATTGCAGTTTTGCAGCATTTTTTATCTTTTTACTCCACTGGAAAAAGTCACATGCAAAGCCAGTTTTCTGTGTTTTCCATGCAGTACAGCAGGGTTTCTCATAGAAGCAGTGCTAGAGCAATGCCTGTAGCTGTTTCCACTCAGTAGAGTTCCATCTTTGCATTACTGTGTGAATGCGGCTTTATGCTCTGCAGCTATTACAGGACCTGATGCATTGCTGAGCAGATACTAAGGATTTGTAAGACTGTATTATTAAACAATAAATTATCTGAGAAAATCACAAAACATACAGCGAAAGCAGGCGGTTGGGGTGGTCGGACATGGACACATGGTTGTAAGGTGCAATGTGCCACTGCTCACACACTGCAGGTATCATTTTTCTTCTGTGTGGTTAATTATTACACATACGTCCGCTCCCAGGAACTTTCATTAAGAGACAAAACAACTAGAGGTCTTAGCCCATGTTCCGAGGTGAGGGACAAGTGGGAAATTTCCCCAGCAAGGCCTCTAAGGGCTCAGCTGTCTGTTTTATGAAGCAGTAAAAGGACTGAATCCCATATGTAAGAATATAAAATGTTTCCTTGTTGTAATAGGATGCCATAAATGTCCCAACAGCTGGATGAAAGAATGGAGACTAGATGACAGGGCAAATCCCCTACATTTTTCCCCCAAAATAAATTTAAAGATTGCAGTATGTATTTTAGAGGGCACAATGGCTCTATGTCTGTGGTATCAGCAGCTCTTCCCGTCAAGGTGATGCATTTTTATAAGCTGCCAACTATCGGGCTGGAGACCCTTTAAATGGAGAAAAAATATAAAAAACCCAAAGCAGTAAACCTAGCCAAAACATCAAAACTAAATACATATATAAACATACCCTTTATGGATAAGCTTAGAAGAGTGTCAGCAAGGTGCAAAAACATGCAGATTTGCTGAAATCTTGTATTGCTCAGAGATAGCCCCTATGGCTGGAGACTGACTGGCACAAGCAGTCACTGCTGAAAACGGAAGTTTGGGGGGGGGGAATTGGAGTTTTATTTCCTGTAATTTTTGGGGGGACTTTTGTGTAAAAATTACAGGAAAACATTTTTGCCCATTGAAAAAATGTGACAAAAACTGCCGAATTGCTAAAAAATGCACTTATATTCTGCAAATGACTCAGCTTTTTCAGGTTCCTGAAAGGCAAATGTGATAGCTAAGACCTGAATTGAGAGCAATGTTGATTTATTTAGGTAGACTTTGCCACATGGTGTGATACCCAGCTTTCTCTCTACCCTGAATGGCAAATATATCTAGTTATGCTACAGTTAAAGGATGCATCACTGCATAATTTGCCAGCTATATCATTCCAGTTTTGCAGGGATTTTCAGGGTACAGCCACACAACAAATTTCTAAATACTTGTTGGATTCCGAATCCTAAAACCGCGTAATCAGACGAGTATTTTGACACAGTTTTCAATGTTGATTTTAGGTTGTTTGTTTCCGCCGGGTTTACAATCAGAAAATGAGTCTCATTCTGCTCTATGGGGTTTTGGACGTGATCCGATATAGAAATGTTTGTGACGCATTTTTTTTTTACCTGAAATAAGGCGGATGTTCTAAATTTTTTGAAAAAACAGTTTTGAATTCCGACCTCAAGAAAATCCAAATCGTGTGGACTACAGCTCAGATATTCAATTGAGGTCTTAGTGGATGATTACAGTCAGATTTTTATGCTCTTTAAAACCTGTACCCATGTGTAAATCCAACGGGAATTCATTGTTGTGTGGACGGACCCTTAGGCTATGTTCACACGGCTTAATTGCGGGACGTAATTACGCCCCGCAATTACGCCGTGTGACCGGGGGCAGGGCGGGAGCGGGGGACTGAGCAGGGGGCCGGCACTTCGCCGGCCCATTGACTTGAATTGCCAGCGGCGCGTATACGCCGCTAGTAATCCACATTTCAATTATCTCCCCGCCCGGCGCATTCGCCGGGCGGGGAGAGGAGATGTAATCCATAGTTCTCTATGAGAACTGTGGATTACTGTAATGAATGGGCCGTTTTCGGCCCGTAATTGGCGCACTTCGGCGCGTAATTACGGACCGAAATACGGCCCATTTTAAGCCGTGTGAACATGCCTTTAGCCAGCTTTCCAAGCAAGGAAAGTAAATATTATTCAGCAGCTAAAGGGCATACAGGAGGCTCCAGCATGTGTTGTCCCCATAGCCTTTCTCCATGCAAGGCTGTCTTTTCCATTGAACACACTAGGCAGTTGCCCAGAGGCCCCATTAGCATAGAGGTCCCAGATGGTTGGAGGTATGGTGATAATATTTGTTCCTTGTATAGTGGTGTTATTTGAGAACTGTATAACCATTATTTAGAGGTGTCATACATAGAAAACTAGCTTAGAACTGTTTGTATTTATATAGATAAAATATATTATTTTATATATTCACATCTCTATACACCCTGACAACTCTACAAAGAAATGCACCCGCAGCACTCTGCAGACGCCAAAAGACAGATAAGCACTGAGCGCATGAATTATTTCAGAGTGCATTTCTGCTGCATCTAGAAAATATGAAAATTTGACACTCTTAGGGGGACATGTATGAACGTTCGCTCTATTAAATTGTAACCAGGCGCACTCCAATATCAGGCACATTATGGAGCACCCGCGGCACTTTATAATGCGCCTGAGATCAGGGGGCGTGCTGGAGGTGTGTCACACTACAACCGTACGATTCTACACATTTATAGCTTTAGTACGGCAAATCCAGGTGCATTACTGCTGGAACAGGTAGAGCACTTTAAAAGTGGTTTAACTGAGCCTGAATTATCGCTTTGTAGCTAGAAAGCACTAAATATATGACCCCCAGTAGAACCGGGTCATAGAGTCCGGCGCATTCTACACTACTATTGTGCGCAAAAAAAAATGGCGCCTGGTAACGAAAAAATTATACATGTCGCCTTTAGTGTGCATTTTTTATATAAATTGTGAGGGGCCCATCCACTAACAACACTGTGGTCTCAATTGAGATGGAGACCAACTCTATAGAATCGTAACTCTCTCTGTGCCTTTCCAGGTCTCCAAACTCTTCGGGCCAAAAGGCTATTCTCTATTCTGATTAAAAACAGCCACTGATTTAGTGCTGGTCTGAGGAGGAACCTGTGCATGGTTGGGAGTACTTGAGGGTGGTTAGAGACGTGGCCTGACGTGGTGTCACATATTGGCATGGATTGAGGTTTGACCTAGTGTAATGTCATGTGCTTTGGCAGAGCCCAGTGCACTGCTCTGCCCAAGGGCCCATAACACTATTAAGACAGCCCTGGTGCCATAAGTAAAAAAGCCAACCTGCCTGCAGAGGAAGAAATGCGTGCTGTGACCTCCTGTTCAGGCTTTTGGAGTTATGGTGGCATCAACCAGCACTTGTCTGTGGTCCTATTCTAAGTATTTCAATATGCCGCCATTGCTCTGTGTAACCCTTGTAGATAGTGAATGGGCCCACCGTCATCTGCCCAGTGAATACTGTCCTGTTTTTGTCTGGCTGCTCGCTGCATCTGTAACTTATTGACATTACAATAGATTACAATTTACCACATGTAGAGAAGGGAGAGGCCTGAGCTACAGCTGAATCACTGCACAAATATGTAAGTGATTTACTGTTTGCAAACTGAAAGTTTTTCTTTTAGTGCACATTACTACGTGTGGCTACACCAACCAGGTGAACAAACTGTCTCAAGACATGTAATTCCCAGACTGCAGGGAAGGGGAAAGAGATCATACCAGAGGTACCTCTTCTTGTGAAGTAAGCCTGTAACAGTTAAGGCGGCACTCTGTCTGCCACTCGGGCACTGTGTCAGGGTATGCTCACACGTATTTAATGATCCACCGCCAGAAATCAAAGGCTGACACTCCAATTTCTGCTGTGGATTTGTATGTGGCGATCCGGAAAAGCCTTCTGGTCTTACACTCAAAATCCATGGAAATAAATAGCATGTTACTTTTTAACGCGATTTTTTGGGATACAAACATCCCACTTACATGCACAGAATGCAAATTGTCATCACATTCCACATAAATTCCAGCACAGAATCTGCCCTAAAATCCAACATGTGTGAACAGTACATAAGGGGGGACTCTGTGGATATCAGTGTTATGGGGACACTTTAGATGTCACTGTTAATAAGAGCATGACAATGTTATGAGTGAACTGTGGCTGGCACTGTGGTTATCATTGTTTGGGAGACAGCACTCTGCATGTCACGGTTATGGAGCACCTTGGCTGTCACAGTTGTGGGGTACAATGGCTGGCACTGTGTTGGAGGCACTGTGAATGTCACAGTTATGAAGCACTATAGCTGGTACAGTTTTGGGGGGCTCTGTGCATTTTACCTATGGAAAACTGTGGCTGGCACTGTTATAGAGAGACTGTGGCTGGCACTGTAATAGAGAGACTGTGGCTGGCACTGTTTGGGGGCACTGTGGATGTCACTGTTATAGAGCTGGCACTGTGGTGAGGCCATGCAGCTGTCACTGCAGCAGAGGCATTGTGGCAGTCCCTGATATGCACATTAACTAGGGTTACCCCAGGTATTATTATACAGGCTTTAGATGACAGGTGCAGTCATTTATTCTGACAAGTATTCAGGGAATAGGATAGATTTTCGCACTGAATGTATGCGGGACTCGCCCATACCAACCAATGAAATTGCATCTATAATTTTTCCCATTTCTTTGCATACACAAAGTCCAGAGACTGTGGCAAGACATTGTGACTCCAGATAACAAACATTCAACTAAGTATCCAGCTCCACCCGCAAATCTCACATGTGATGGCAGCAGTAAAACAGGACGGGGCATAACCTAATAAAATACAGCAACACATTTGCACAACAGGTAATAAGGTAAAAACTATCTACAGTTCACAGCACAGACCCAACAATTAAGAGACTAAATCAAGACCGGGGGCCTTCTACCACAGGTTCTATACATCATATGCAGTTTCCAAGAAATAAAAACTTTTCTTATTTTTTTAATTTGTATTTTTTTCATAGGCTGTGATTGCACTGGGTGAATTAATTAATAGTAATACCACAACATACTGTCGAGAATAAGCAAGGAATACAATACAATACAATAAAGGGCAGCAAACCTGATAGGCCCTGATTGTTACAAGAACAGAACATGTAATATAATGTAATATAATGATCATATAACCTTAATACGACCACAATATACAAAGGCAAGGGTCATTTAAGGGAAGCATAGGTCCTTTATGGTCCACACGATTGTGTTATATCAATTGTAGATGGAGATACAAAGCCTCAGATATTCTAGTGTCAATTGTCTCTGGACGAAACTCTGATCTATTAGGGGGCTTTCACACAGCGCAGTTTTGGTGCAGTTTTAACTGCGCTCCAATTATGTGCCTTTATTACCAGCTAGCTTCTTTCACTTATCTAAACTGTTTGGAAAGTGAGTAATAAATAAGTGTGTTTGTAATCCACAAGACTTCAAACACAGTCATTGATTACTTACTTGAAACACCTTTCTGAACAATTTAGACAACTGAAAGAAGCTTGCTGGTAATAAAGGCCGTTTAATTGGAGCGCAGTTAAAACTGCACCAAAACTGCGCTGTGTGAAAGCACCCTTAGGGCATGTCCACACGGCACGGGTTTTCGGCCGTTTTTTTATGCGGTTTGCGGTTTTTCAGACCCCCTGAAAAAATGGCGGAAAATGAGCACAATTGTGCTCTATGGAAATCCCGTGCAGCAGTCCCCACTGCATGGGTTTTGCGCCCGCGGGCCGCTCTATAAACATTGAGCATGTTCATTCTTCCGTCCGGTTTCCGGACAGAATATGAACATCTCAATGGGAGGGGAGAGGGCTCTTCTCCGCTCATCGCGGAGAAAAGCCGTCCCCCGCGCGGCCCCTGGGGACGGGTAAACCAACCGCCATTTGTCCACTGCCGTGTGAACGCACCCTTAGATGCTTGTTTCCCTTAACTGGAAAGGTGAGAAGATCATCAGTCAGTCCACACAGACTGTCTATAGCTAACTTTTATAGAAATATTTTTTGTTTAGATGACAGGACAGCAGTTACCATTTCAAAACACACATACATTTTTTTTCCTATAGAGCCAATGTAAGAAAAAGTGTCAAAAAAGGAAAAAAGTAATTTAAAAAAATGTTGGAAAAAACGAACTAGGGCTAGCCTATTGCTCTAATAGAATTAACCAGACCTGTGTGCACCATGTCCCATGTAAAGTGCCGTCTACTTCACCATTCTGGGTGATCACTGCAGGCCGTGGGACTATTTACGGACACAATTGGATCGAATAAATTACATATCTCCCCGTAGCATGAAAATAATGAAAATGTAACAAAGATGCCCGGCTACAGGAATAAAACACCAGGGAGCTAGAGAGTAACTGATGACGTCACACTGTAATATAACAGGCAGAGTATCCATGATGATGATATTCTGCATTTATGGAATAAGCATCAACAAACATTCCCATCTGATAATTGAATCGGTTTAACTCTGCGGTTCTTATATTACTGCACAAGGCACAATAATTGAATGTATATAATATATAATATAATCATTTCCTTTGCACCTTAGTCGGAATTACTGCAATGGACACAACATGCACTATTAAGTCGAGTTAAATCCTCATTTATTCATAATTTTAAAAAAAAATAAAAATAAAAACATAAAGGAAAAGTCTACAAAAAGAAACGGAAAAAAGGAAATCAAAATGTAAATGAAATAATAAAAAATAATGAGCTGTGGTTTAGTGAACATATACGCACGATGAAATCCTCAGGGCAGGTTACTATGATGACGTCACTGCCTACACTGCACACTTTATACACCATATCTGTTATATGCAGAAACATGTTGCTCTTAGTATTTAAATAAACTGCTCATAATTACTGAATGAAACCTGAGACACTCCCCAGAACCTGCCTAGGAGCCGCGTGGCGTCAGATATCCTTGCTTATAGGCTGTAAATAAACCCCCCTGGATTTACGGCCTGTGGAAACCTCCCGACACAACCCTGTGGCAGTCTCCTTTTTTTATATTCACAGACCTATTAAGGCACAAGTTGTAAAATTAACCATCTCATCCACAAATGGACTGAAATTACAGGTCTCCATAGTCAGCCTGGATTTCACCATGACATATCCATGGCTGTAAAGTTTTTAGAATATGACAGATACACTGTGAGGATTCCTAAGCTCGACTAATGCTTGGTGCACCGATTAAATAGATGGCACGACCGATAATGAGCGCATGCACTGAGTCTCTGGTAAAGGAACAGTGGAAATCTCTTCTATCTGTCGAGATTACCGGCTACACACAGACTTTTGTAGTGCAACAAATTCAAGGGCGACAGTTCTCCTACATATGCAGCCCAAAGTAATATTACATGTAATGCCATAGCCATAGTCCATCTGGATAAAATGAATGATGCCATAGACAGACAATAGGAATACAATGAATGATGCTACTGCCACAGCATATAGGGATAAAATGAACGATGCTTCTGCTGCAGTATTATAGGGATAAAATGAACATTGTTGCCACCACAGTCCATATGAATAAAATGATTGATGCCACCGCCACAGTCCATAGAGGTAAAATGAATGATGCCACAGACAGACAAAAAGAATATAATGAATTATGCCACCACCACAGTTCATATCAATAGAATGAATGATGCTACCACCACAGTTCATATCAATAGAATGAATGATGCTACCACCACAGTCTATATAAATACAATGCATGATGTCACCATCACAGTCCATATAAATACAATGCATGATGTCACCATCACAGTCCATATCAATAGAATGAATGATGTCACCATCACAGTCCATATAAATACAATGCATGATGTCACCATCACAGTCCATATAAATACAATGCATGATGTCACCATCACAGTCCATATCAATAGAATGAATGATGCTACCACCACAGTACATAGAGATAAAATAATTGATGCCACCAGCACAGTTCATATAAATATATATGAATAATTTTATCACTGCAGACTAAAGTAATAATATAAATGATAATGCTACTGCCACAGGAAATAGGGATAAAAAAATGATGATACCATGATGATACAATGAATGATGTTACCCCTATAATGTATAGGGGTAAAATGAACGATGCTACCACTACAGTTCATCTGAATACAATGAATGATGCTTCCGTAACAGTCCATAATAATAGAATAAAAAATTTGACTGCCACGGTCCATAGGAACAGAACGAATGTTGCTACTGCCATAGTCCATATGAACACGGTGAATGATGCTACCGCCGAAGCCCATATGAACAGAATGAATGATGCTACTGCCACATTATATAGGGATAAAATTAACATTGCTACCGCCACAGTCCATATGAATACAATAAATGAAGCTACCACCAGAGTCCATATAAATACAATGCATGCACCACAGTCCATATGAATAGAATGAATGATGTTTCTCCGCCACAGTCCAAAGAGATAAAATTAACTTTGCTACCACCACAGTCCATATGAATAGAATGAATGATGCTACTGTCAAGTCCAAAGAGGAAAAACAAATGATTCTACCACCACAGTCCATATGACTAGAATGAATGATGCTACCACCACAGTCCATATGACTAGAATGAATGATGCTACCACCACAGTCCATATGACTAGAATGAATGATGCTACCACCACAGTCCATATGACTAGAATGAATGATGCTACCACCACAGTCCATATGACTAGAATGAAAGAAGCTATCCCCACCCACCACAGTCCATATGAATAGAATGAATGATGCTACCACCACAGTCCATATGAATAGAATGTATGATGCTACTGTCAAGTCCAAAGAGAAAAAACAAATGATTCTACCACCACAGTCCATATGAATAGAATGAATGATGAAATCACCACAGTCCACAGAGATAAAATGAATGATGCTACCACCACAGTCCATATGAATAGAATGGATGATGCTATCGCCACAGCCCATATGAATAGAATGGATGATACTCCCGCCACGGTCCATAGAGATAAAATGAATGATGCTACCGCCACAGTCCATAAGAATAGAATGGATGATGCCACCACCATAGTGCATATAAGTAGAATGGATGATGCTACCACCACTGTCCATAGAGATAAAATGAATGATGCTACCACCACAGTCCATAAGAATAGAATGGATGATGCCACCCCCATAGTCCATATGAGTAGAATGGATGATGCTACCACCACTGTCCATAGAGATAAAATGAATTATGCTACCTCCACAGTCCATATGAATAGAATGGATGATGCTACCACCACAGTATGGATGATGCTACCTCCACAGTCCATAAGAATAGAATGGATGATTCTACTGCCATTATCCATAGGGATACAATTATTGATGTGATCGCAATAGTCTATAGGAATAAAAATTAATAGCTCTCCAGCCACAGGTCATAAGAATACACAGAGCCATGTGACAGCCAAAGCAACAAGCCACAGTCCATAAAGATACAATGAATGAGGTTACAGTCCATAGGAATATAATAAGTGATAGTGATTCTACCGCCACAGCCCCAAAGGATACAATAAATGATAATACAAAGACTGTAGGAATATAACCGGTGAAACTATAGTCACAATCCATAGTAATACATGGAGTCACATAACAACCACAAGTCCATAGTCTCAGGTGACAACCACAGTCCATAGGGATACTCTAAAGTGTGCAAAAGTGAAAGCCCAGGCCTTCCTCTGTCATAAGTCATTACTGTTACCTCAAATAAACTGAGAAAGTCCCAAAGATCACATCAGAAATAAAAGAAAAAAATACACTTAGCAAACAAGCTGCGTGAAACCAGTATAACCAAAAACACCTCTTGTAAACCAGGGCAACACTTTCATTTACATGTTTTTACATATAGTCTATAAAAAAAACTAAAAAAACTCAATGCACCCCATTCATTTCTATGGAGCTGGATATTAAACTGCTCACGCTGTATTCAATATCCAGCTTCCATTTTATTTTGCGTTTTGGGTATTGTATTGGAGCATCTTAATGTTGCTTTGTTTTGTAGCTGTTTTTGTGTTGTACTTGTAACATGTTGCTTTATGTTGCTTGTGTTTCTCCTGTGTTTTTAATGCACCTTAAAGCTGAATTATTCCCTATTCCTGCTCACAATTTGTGCATTAGAAATAAATCTGCAGTAAGTTACGGCCCATGTGGACCAGTAAGAATAGGACCGTTATATTGTTATGATTTAATTCAGCAGACATGTGAATTCGTGAATCTGAAGAGGCTGAATTTGTACTTTCCGTGACATAGGAGTATGGAAGGGGGGGGTCTTAGAGCAGGAACATCTCCTTTATGTTCTGTTTCTGTCTTTCCAATGAATCTTCGCATACAAGACGACGTTTGATAAATCCAGGCTGTCTCATACTGAACGACCATTAATGCAACTTCCACATAACTCACAGGCAGCTGGGGAAAAAAGCCCCTGTGAATTTTAGCTATGGGGAGAGAGCTGCTCGTCCAGATAAAGACTCACAGCTGTCATTTCCTTGTGTTGGCTTTTACTAATCTGTTCGTAAGGCAGATCCTGAAACCGGCTGACAAATTGCAATCTAACATTTTCACAGTCTACATCGTTCTTTTGTTTGGGAAAAGTAGGGGAGCACCATGGCTCAATTATTTTCCCTAAAACTTCCTAGTCCCTCCCATCAACCATTGTCAGTACAGGCAGTCTCTGAGCTACTGCTCCCTCTTAAGCTATCCAATTAATCTTTTTTCTTAAAAATAGTTTAAGAAATTTTTTAAATTTCTTTTCAATCAAGCCATGATTGTATTTCTCAAAAATTTCCTAACAATTTGTAATACAGTGAAAAACTTTCCATAACCCTAATCATATATTGAAAAACAGCACCTTATATATCCAGAGGACATGACTTAAAATTATTGTTCACAATTGATCACAGTTCACCAGATCATTACATTTAATATCACCAGTGACACTGACCAACAACCAATGAAAAATTCTAAACCTCTGTCAAGTAAAAATCTCACAGTGGCTTTGATTTAAACAGGTTGCTGCCACAGATGTAACAATGATCAGTTACACAGATTGCTCGTCGTAAAATTAACATTCAGATTTTGACTTTATTGGTCACTTGCAATGTAAAATGTTCAAATTTATAACTAGATTGAAAAAAATCAAAGTTCTAAATTTACATGTAAACTAAGTGATGTAATATTTTCAATTTCAATGGGGAAATTCAGGATATTAACCACATGGGACAAGATAAGGCCAGTGACCAGCACCTTGATGTAAGTAAAACTGTAACAGACAATTGTAACACCCAAGAGAGAGAAACTGACCACGACTGATGATAGCAAAGTCGCATGATGAACGTGATACAGCAGCTGCGGGGAGCACATGATACATACAAGTTACACAGGGACATGAATTATCCAAAGACCCCAGATCCTGGGCCCATATGGCGTAGATGTGTACAAGCCAGGAAAGGTGAAAAAAAAGTAAAAATAAATAAATATATATATATATATCTTGCTATCTGCAGTATATATTTATCAATCTATCTATATTCACTATCTGTCTAGCTATTTATATATCTATACTCTCTTGGTATATAAGATAGGCTTTGCTGTTCCTCATACTGTGATTGTACATGTACTCCGATTATTTATACATATATATATATATATATATATATATATATATATATATATATATATATATATATACACACACAATTTGATTACTATGAAAGAAATCTATAAAATTTATCATAAAATATCCTAACATGCTAAAGGTACTCTTTGTTCTATAAATGCAGTCTGACCTGAAATTCCATTACAGTAAATTCTCAAAAACACATGACTATATATAGATAGATAGATAGACAGTTAGATGGATAGATAGATAGATAGATAGATAGATAGATATGGGATAGTTATAGATATATAGATATATAAAATTCAGAGCACATGTATAATCACAGTATGAGGAACAGCAAAGCCTACCTAATATACCAAGAGAGTATAGATACATAAATAGCTAGATAGATAGTGAAGCTAGATAGATAGATAGATAGATAGATAGATAGATAGATAGATAGATAGATAGATAGATAGATAGATAGATAGATAGATAGATAGATAGATACTGCAGATGGCAAGATAGATAGATAGATATGAAAAAGAACAGAAAGAATCGGCACTTCCAGCAGAGTATAAATTGGTGGGTGCCAGAGAGAAAAAGACCCTTGTCAAGAGTCTGAAATAGCTAAAGAGTGGTGCAATTTTTTCCTCTTTAGATAGATAGATAAATCTTTGCAGCACTCTAAATGATGAAAAACAGTGAGTTTTCTTTAGTCCAACATGTCACATTCCAGCTCTCAATAGAACCTTTCTCAAGCTAACCACTATTTTCTTTATCTAGATAGATAGAAATATGACACATAGATAAATATACTGAGAATAGGGCAAGTTTTATTCTATTAACCCGAAAAATGAACCATACCAGGATACAGCAATAGGTTGACAAACATATTGTTCAGCTATGGAGATCTATGAATTCGGAAGCTCACACACATATATATATAAGGTTATTCTGATACCATTATTCACATAGGGCAGACATTTCCCTGCCTACAGTAAGACTATTACCCAGAACACATAATCGGTGCTGGCACCGGAGGCCTGTATGTCCACCAGCACAATGCCTGTCTCAGAAATCTGCAGAGGGTCGGACGTTGTCTCGGAGATCACAGCTTTTTTCTTTTTAACTCTTGTTTATGCTTTATGTGTTTATCTCTGCCCTAAAAGTTAGGAAGATGTCACAGTATTCTGCCAGGCACGCCACGGGGGTACCTGCTCTATTAGTCCTGATAAATGTAGGATTGCTGCCCATTTAAAATCTAATGATCTGTGTAATTACAGTAGTGTCATGTTACATTAGGAAATCAGGGAGGGGGTGTTCACAGACATTTAGAAGTGTTTAAGAATCACTTTACAGCAAGAGGCCTGAGGCTAATGGGTTAAATTGTTCCCTTTCCAGGGAGGTCTGAGCAAAACCATCACGTTGCTTAACCCCTTTAAGGCTGAACTGTCATAAAGATCCAGCCACATGTGAAAAGCATACCTTGTGCTATTTTTTTTCTTTCAGTTAAAACAAAATTGGAGAAAAAAAAAAATAATAATAAAATTGTTGAGCCTATACCCAGTTCAATGTCCTGTAAAAAAGAAACAACCAGGAGGCCCTCCAGAATCACAAATGCACTTCAAATACAATGTAACATATAACCAGCAATCATTCAGAAGAAACACTAATCAATAATCATGAGAGAAATGTACTAATTCTAGCCAATACAATCTACATCACCCCGAACCATAACCTCCTCACCCTGCACAGTCTAACGCTGGACAACAAATTCCATCTCTAAGGCTTTATCAGACTTGAATATTCTTATATCATGTATTATTGATAGCAGGCGTCAGGAGAAAATTCAATAATTTCCCATTTTGCTTACAAAAAGCAATAAAAAATTGAGAAATGATAATTTGTGTGGAAATAAAGTTTTTATCAGTGCAACAACAATGTGATTCCTATGAAAGAAATCTATACAATAGATCATAAAATACCCCATAACATGCAAAATGTATTTTATGTTATAAATGCAATCTGACCTGATACCCTATTACAGTCAATTCTCAAAAACACGAGACAATTTCATATAAACATTAATATATATATTACTATATATATTGTAAAATCCCAAAAAACAACGGAGAAGGTACAAAATCCACTGCACGATTTGGAGGTTACAAATATACACACAGGTATATATATATAAATATAGATATAAATATAGCATATACATCCAACACACAGGGCTTAAACAAGTGCAGCTTCCACTAACACCATGGCCATTCTAGTCTATAGATATAAGCAGTGTGGTTCTGTATCTGCAGCATCAGAAGTCAATAAGCACTTAGGTCCCTGCCAGTTCCCAAGAGAAAAGCAACTGCAGGTCAGTGTGACTCCAGGAATGTACACAGCCACTTCTCAGGGTCACCACATACCTGACCGACAAGCAAAAGAATTAATGCAGTATTCAGGGTACAGCTGCGAACACGTCTATTAATCTATCTATTCATCGGTCAATCCATCACATATCTATACTACCGCCGGTCTGCCTAAGTAGATGATCGATAGATAGATAGATAGATAGATAGATAGATAGATAGATAGATAGATAGATAGATAGATAGATAGATAGATAATAGACAGACAGACAGATAGATAGATAAGGGGTTTATATAATATATATATATATTAAAAAATAGAGAGAGAGAGAGGAGAGAGAGAGAAAAGAGCGAGTGAAAAGAGAGAAAATTAGATAGATAGACAGATATAATATATATATATATATATATAAAAATATAATATATATATATATATATACATATATATCCATTGTTCCCTGGAAATATATGTGTCTGTGTGTGTATTGTAATATATATATATATATATATATATATATATATATATATATATATATATATATACACACACACACACACACACACACACATATTCCAAAGGTAACATGGATATATTATACACATATATAGTTTATACAAACATATATATATATATATATATATATATATATATATATATATATAGAGAGAGAGAGAGAGAGAGAGGGAGAGAGATTGTTAAGATAGATAGACAATATATCAATATATTAATTTTAGGTAGACCTTTTGAATAGATAGGATGACAAATGGATATGAGCTAGAGATACATATTAATTGGTAATCAGATCGACAGGTATAAAATAATTAAATAGATGTGAAATAGATTAGATAGATGGATAGATAGATATGTAATGAGAGTGAGGGATATAGATAGACAGATAGATAGATATATAGATAGATATTAGATAAACTGATTGAATAGATAACACAATATATAGATTTGAGAAAGATACAGATCAATAGATAAGATATATCCACAGATGAGATAATTAGATGTGAGAGAGATAAGATAGATAGATAGATAGATAGATAGATAGATAGATAGATAGATAGATAGATAGATAGATAGATAACATTATGTTTGGTACCACAAAGATCTAGGAATCACTTTCTTCAACCTAACATACACATCAGAAAGCGGACTGAGCTTGTAAATGGCTCATATACATAAAAGACACGAAGACACAACAGGCAGGTAGCATGTCCTGTATATTTCCTGCATACAGACCATGGGCCAGGGCCGCCCTTCACATCTCATCCATTCAGACACATAGAACCTCTGACATGTTGTCTTGTTTACTTTGAACCGGAGTATGAGTTTTGTTGGAATTGAGGACAGAATTCCCCCCAAAATCCCTACATGACACATCTACATTACAACCACTGGTGCTAGCACTTTTTTCCCTTTCTCAGAGGCCATTAACTGAACTGAAAGTGCACTGACATAGAGAAAGCAAAAGTTGTCACTCTGATCAGTGAGGCGGAAAGCAGAACAAAAAGTAAACAAACCAATGGCAGCTCCAGAAGGAAGAGACAGAACAGAAACACAGGAAATCATCACAGATTATAGAAGGGGCATCATAGGATATAGAAGAGCACCACAGAATATACTAGGGGTATCATAGGGGAAGGGGCAGCATAGAGTATAAACGTATAGAGCGCAGGTGTCAAACTGCGGCCCTCCAGCTGTTGGGAAACTACAACTCCCATCATGCATTTGTATAATCTATAACAGTGGGCATGATGGGAGTTGTAGTTTCCCAACAGCTGAAGGGCCGCAGTTTGAGGATGCCTGGTCTAGAGTACAGGAGGGACATCACAGACTATAGATGGGGCACTACAGATTATACAAAGAGTGTCAGGGAGGAAGCGGCATCATAAATTATAGAAGGAGCATCAAAGAGAAGGGGTTATGCTGGAGAGTTTAACCGGAAACCGGAGACATAACAGAAGAAGGGGCATCATAAAAAAAGAAGGGTGATTCTAGGATATAGATGGGGTAACAAAGAATTTAGAAGGGGCATAATAATGGATGGAAGAGGCATCATACAAAAAAGTGGTTGTGGAAGGGACAAAGAACAGTTATCGAAAAGTATAAGGGGCGTTATACAGAATAGAAAGGAGATGGTAAAGGATATAAGGGTTATCAAAATATAAATATATACATTTATATAAAAAGGAACATAAGGTCCGTCTTTAATAAGGGTCTTCCTATGAAATATTATTCATAAAGAATATAAGGAATGTAAGTGTTCTAATAGAAAATAGTAGGTTGATCATAAAGAGTATAAAAGTCATAATAGTAAATAGAAGCATAATTGTACAGAATACAAGGTTCATTAATGAGAAGCTCATCTTATAACGTCTGGAGGGAACAGGAAGTATGAGGTTCATCAGAAAGAATATGCAAGGTTTATCATACAGAATTTTCACAATATTATCATCATAGAGAACATGACCTTCACCATATAATGTACAGGGGTCACCGATAAGAATCTAAACTTCATTATGGGGAATAGAAGGTTCCTCATAGAACATAGTGCTCAGCATTGGAGCGGTGCCGCACTTTGCAGACTCGGTAGCATCCGGGATGGCGAGAACTGATACATTGTATCCGGCAGCAGAGAAGGAGCCTTCACTGGATACAAAGTAACAAGGTCCCGCTCCGCGCGGAGGAGAGGGGGGACAGACAACAATTGGGGAGGGGGCGACGCTTACCGTGCGGGCGGTGGGGGACAGGGAGCCGTTGGGTAGGTACGGGCTGCTCAGGTCCGGGATCATCAGGAAGGGGTACCCGGGGTACGCCGGGCTCTTGAACAGGCCTCCTCCGCCCCCGTCCTGCCTCTTCCCGGCTACAACAAAAGGGGAAAAGTTTTGTTAACTTCGCAGAGTGGCCCCCCTCAGCGACCGCCAGCGCTGACGCGTCATGAAGGGGTTAACTCAGGGGGCCCGTCCTGCTCCCCGGTACCCACCTTCCTCCAGGCTGTCCCGGCTCTTGTCCCGGAAGCTCTCGGGTCTGGGCGCAGGCCGCCGCTCCGCCTGACACGGGAGAAGAGAGAGCAGGTATCATCATCATCATCATCATCATCAAGAGGCCAAGACTGTTACATTTACATCATCAGCAACAAGCCTGGAGCACACAGGTAGCCGGCACAATGGGGCATCACACATACCATACATACATGTGTAATGGACACACATACATATAATATACTGAGCACACATGTGTATAATGGACAGGACACACATACATATAATATACTGAGCACACATGTGTATAATGGACAGGACACATATAGATATAATATACTGAGCACACATGTGTATAATGGACAGGACACACAGTATCTAGACTAAATAAAGGCACGACAAGTGTAATGGACAGGACACACATACATATAATATACTGAGCACACATGTGTATAATGGATAGGACACATTTAGATATAATGGACAGGACACACATACATATAATGGACAGGACACATATAGATATAATATACTGAGCACACATGTGTATAATGGACAGGACACATATAGATATAATGCACAGGACACACATACATATAATGGACAGGACAACAGATATAATGGACAGGATACACATACATATAATATACTGAGCACACATGTGTATAATGGACAGGACACATATAAATATAATGTACTGTACACACATCCTTATAATGGACAGGACACTTATACATATTATATACTGCGCACACATGTATATAATGGACAGGACACACATACATATAATGGACAGGACACATATACATATTATATACTGAACACACATGTATATAATGGACAGGACACACATACATATAATGTACAATACACAGATACATATAATATACTGAGCACACATGTGTATAATGGACAGGACACATATAGATATAATGGACAGGACACACATACATCTAATATACTGGACACAATAACATATAAATGTACAGGAAACATATATAGATGTATGGAGCACTGAACACATAATACATAAACGTAACAGAGCCCCCATTTAAAAATGACGACGACATGTATAAAATTGTCAACCAGATACTATAATGTACTGACGACACGTATAAAAGACAGGACACATACATATAATGTACAGAGCAGACATGTATATAATGTACAGGACACAGATACATATAATGTACAGAGCAGACATGTATATAATGTAGGGAGTACTAAAAGTATAGATACATCTAACAGAATGTAGACAAGACATATATAATATAAAACACACACCTATATAAATATAATACACAGAGAGCACGTGTTCACAATTCACAAAACATACACGCATATAATAATCAGAATACACATGTAGTGCAGGGATCGCACACATATAATATACAAAACAACAGTACATACAAGACACACACTGCACACATACAGAATACAGGACACGCACATAGACTCTACATATATGACACAACACTCTTCCCCACTAAACACAATAATACAGACTGTAAGATTATATGTTACAATTTTATAAACTGTAATATATATGGAATAGGAATACATAGGGACACATACTAGAATTGTATATACTGTGATACATTTAATATCAGGTTATGCACTGTAATACAGACTGACAAACTGTAAGAGTAATTATATATACTATAGTGACGTATGCTATGTATAGTGTAATATATAGAAGGATATTAAACACTGTAATGTATACTGTGGGATATACTTGATGTTATATACTGGAATTGTATATACTTTGACGTTACACAAGTAAAGTTCTGACACTGTGTAGCAGGGTGTATGGTGACCGGATATAAAGAGATATTAGGAAAACAATGGCTTCATGTCACCTACACCTGGACAACAATTCCAGACGCTGCCTATGGCGCGATCTTCCAGGACAGGTAGTAGTAATAATAGTATTAGCAGCAATGTCATTGTTTTTCTATTATTAGTAGCACCAGTATTTCACACAGTAGGACAGCGCAGAGTTAATAAACTTTCGATTAATTATAAACCTCACAAGAGAACTATAAGACTGGATGTGAGATGAAAAGCAGAGAGAATCCATATCAGACCGACAATGATCGTTACAATGTACACAGTGAGCTCTCCACTCCAACACATGGAGACAAGAGGTTACAACAACTTTCGTATAAAAAAAATACAGGACACAATACAGAAGATAGATGTAGATAAAGATAGATAGATAAAAATTAATAGATAGAAAAATTAGAAAAAGATAGAGAAAGGTAGATATAAATGCACACATAATATACATAGAGAAGACATATACACAATGTATACAACAACAGATGTATACATAATATATACAGACAACACAACGTACAGATAATAAATGTACACAATATAGACAGATACATGTAAATGCAAACATAGCATACATAGAGAAGACATGTATACAATGTATAAAAACAGATGTACACATAATATATACAGACAACACATAACGTACAGATAACACATGTACACACAGTACATAGGTAATACACGCACATACAATATATACACACAACACATGCACACATGATATACACAGGCAGCACCTAATATATAGATAATACAAGCACACAGTATATAAACCAAAACACAATATATACATTATCTACACACAAGTATTAAAAAATACATGCACCCATAATTTTACACGAAAAACACTTATTTTTATAACAGCCATGGGGACACAATTATAGAGAAAAACATATACAAATAAATATCAAAAACATAACAATTTAAACATGTACAAACTATTATTAATAATATTTTATAATATAATAAAATTTAAAAAAATTAAAAAAAAAAAGTCACCAAATATATTAAAAAAATATTATAATAAAATAAATTATATATAAATATATAATTAAAATAAAAACACCGTAGACACTATAATTTTTTAAAAAATAACACCAACAAAAACACACAATATATATACACAAACAAGATCATAATACACTATATATTTATAATATTTAAAAAATATATATAAATAATACACCCATACAACACACACACAACAAAAATACACACACAAAAAATAATACACACAATATATACACACACACATAGACACAATCTGTACACAGCACAGGCACACCTCATATGTAGACATATACACATATAATATCCAGCCATATAATCTATAGATACTACACACGCATCTACCCTCAGCCGACAATCCATGCCCCAGTTCACACTCGCCGGGAGACTTCAGTGGTCGCCGGTGTAAAGTTTGAGCCGCGCAGTGACAGCCCTTGTGGAGGCTGCTTCCAGCGCCGCTGCCGCCCCCGGTCCTCACCCCCTCAGTCCTCACTTTTCCCCCCACTTGTTGGTGGCGGCGCCCCGCACTCTCAGGCCCCTCTCCCGCCCGCTCCCGGGTCGCTCACCTCAGAGTCGGACGAGCTGTTCTGATGCGTCTCGGTCTCGTTGACGAGCGACGATTTGACATCGGCTAAATCCCTCTCTGCCGAGGAGTTTTCGGAGCTCTTCTCCTCCTGTTCGCCCTCGTCTTTGAAGGAAATCAGTTCGTCGTTGGCGCCTAGGTCATCCCCTCCACCGCCGTTCAGCTGCGGCATGATGACCGCTCCGAGTGCAGCGACAACGAGAAGAAGGCGACGAAGCGGCTGCCGGGAGAGCGGACTCTGCGCCCCCCAAAAAAGTTTCTGCTGCTTCCCGTGCTCGGCTGCTCCGGCCACACACCCCACACTCTGCGCTGCCGCGGCTGCTGCTGGAGGGAGGGGAGGATTTGGGGGTGAGGGAGGGGGAGGCGGGGGGCCCCGGGGTGCTGCGGTGCCTGTGCTGGGTCCCTGGCTTTGTGGAGCTGGGGGTGGGGGAGTCGCTGCTCCGGAGTCCTGTGCCCCCCTCCCCCTTCTCTCCACAAATAAAAGAATCGGCAAAGAAGCAGAAGAGGAGTAACCTGGGCGCCAGAGTCCGGAGCGATCCCCCAAAGCCGAACGGGGCAGCCCCCCGAGCCCGCAGCGAGGTGCACGGAGCGCCCGGGATAGAGCAGCGCTCGCCCGGATTGAGTCAGTGGAAGTTACGACTGGAAGGAATCCAGTTCAAAGGCGGCTGTGATTGACAGCTGGAGAGCGGAGCGGCGGGAGGGGGCCCAGGAGCGGGGGGGACCCGGCTCAGCAGAGGAGGGATCAGCTCCGGAGCAGGGGGCAGAGGAGGGGAGCAGCTCCGGAGCAGGGGGCAGAGGATCAGCACAGGGGGCAGAGGAGGGGATCAGCTCAGGAGCAGGGGGCAGAGGAGGGGATCAGATCAGGAGCAGGGGGCAGAGGAGGGGATCAGCTCAGGACCAGGGGGCAGAGAAGGGGATCAGCTCAGGAGCAGGGGGCAGAGGATCAGCACAGGGGGCAGAGGATCAGCTCCGGACAGGGGGGGCCCGGAGACGGGGGCTGCGGGGATCAGCCACCCACTGGGGGGAGCAGAAAACTTTCATCACATGGGAGGGGGGCGGTGACGTCTCGGCCGCTTCATAAATGTCACCAAACAACAAGTGAGAGAAGTGCACAAGTCCCAGCGTCCATGTGCGGCACCAGAGCCGGGGTGAGGGGGTGAGCGGCCGGGGAGCCGCGACTAATGCAAAGTACACAAAGAAGAAGGAGACAACATTCACTTTACTAAAGTGCTGAAGTCGGAAGAGGAGGGCAGGAGGGAGGCGCAGGGAAGTGTGGGCTGGAAGCAGGAAGACTGACAGCAACTGGCACAGGCAGAGCTGACACATGCACACTCACAGGACATGGACTCTGTGGGGACACATGTAGAGCCAGTGACCTATGTACTATCACCGACACATGCACATTCACCAGGTCATGAATTTTGTGGGGACACATGTATACACCCAGTGACCTATGTACTATCACCGACACATGCATATTCACCAGGACATGGACTCTGTGGGGACACATGTATAGCCAGTGACCTATGTACTATCACTGACACATGCACATTCACCAGGACATGGACTCTGTGGGGACACATGTATAGCCAGTGACCTATGTACTATCACTGACACATGCACATTCACCAGGACATGGACTCTGTGGGGACACATGTATAGCCAGTGACCTATGTACTATCACTGACACATGCACATTCACCAGGACATGGACTCTGTGGGGACACATGTAGAGCCAGTGACCTATGTACTATCACTGACACATGTGCACTCACCAGGACATGGACTCTGTGGGGACACATGTATAGCCAGTGACCTATGTACTATCACTGACACATGTGCACTCACCAGGACATGGACTATGTGAGGACATGTATACACGCAGGGTCCTATGTACTATCACGACACATGCACATTCACCAGGACATGGACTCTGTGGGGACACATGTATAGCCAGTGACCTATGTACTATCACTGACACATGCACATTCATCAGGACATGGACTCTGTGGGGACACATGTATAGCCAGTGACCTATGTACTATCACCGACACATGCACATTCACCAGGACATGGGCTCTGTGGGGACACATGTATAGCCAGTGACCTATGTACTATCACTGACACATGCATATTCACCAGGACATGGACTCTGTGGGGACACATGTATAGCCAGTGACCTATGTACTATCACCGACACATGCACATTCACCAGGACATGACTCTGTGGGGGACACATGTATAGCCAGTGATCTATGTACTATCACTGGCACATGCACATTCACCTGGACATGGACTCTGTGGGGACACATGTATAGCCAGTGACCTATGTACTATCACTGACACACGCACATGCACCCGGACCTGGACTCTGTGTGGACACATGTATAGCCAGTGACCTATGTACTATCACCGACACATGCATATTCACCAGGACATGGACTCTGTGGGGACACATGTATAGCCAGTGACCTATGTACTATCACTGACACATGCACACTCACAGGACATGGACTCTGTGGGGACACATGTATAGCCAGTGACCTATGTACTATCACTGACACATGCACATTCACCAGGACATGGACTCTGTGGGGACACATGTATAGCCAGACCTATGTACTATCACCGACACATGCACATTCACCAGGACATGGGCTCTGTGGGGACACATGTATAGCCAGTGACCTATGTACTATCACTGACACATGTGCACTCACAGGACATGGACTCTGTGGGGACACATGTAGAGCCAGTGACCTATGTACTATCACCGACACATGCACATTCACCAGGACATGGCTCTGTGGGGACACATGTATAGCCAGTGACCTATGTAACTATCACCGACACATGATATTCACCAGGACATGGACTTGTGGGGACACATGTATAGCCATGACCTATGTACTCATCACTGAACACATGCACATTCACCAGGACATGGACTCTGTGGGGACACATGTATAGCCAGTGACCTATGTACTATCACCGACACATGTGCACACACCAGGACATGGACTCTGTGGGGACCATGTATAGCCATGACCTATGTACTATCACTTGACACATGCACATTCACCAGGACATGGACTCTGTGGGGACACATGTATAGCCAGTGACCTATGTACTATCACTGACACATGCACATTCACCTGGACATGGACTCTGTGGGGACACATGTATAGCCAGTGACCTATGTACTATCACTGGACACATTGCACATTCACCAGGACATGGACTCTGTGGGACACATGTATAGCCAGTGACCTATGTACTATCACTGAACACATGCACATCACCAGGACATGGACTCATGTGGGGACACATGTATACCAGTGACCTAAGTTACTATCACCGCACATGCACATTCCCCCAGGACATGGACTCTGTGGGACACATGTATAGCCAGTACCTATGTACTATCACTGACACATGCACATTCACCTGGACATGGACTCCTGGGGACACATGTTAGCAGTGACCTATGTACTATCACTGACAATGCAACATTCCAACCTGGACATGGACTCTGTGGGGACACATGTATACCAGTGACCTATTTACTATCACTGACACATGGCACATTCAAACCCGGACAGGACTCTGTGGGGAACATGATAGCCATGACCATGTACTATCACTGACAAATGCACATTTACCAGGACATGGACTCTGTGAGGACACATGTATAGCCAGTGACCTGTACTATCACCGACACATGCACATTCCCAAGACAGGGGCTTGTGGGGACACATGTATAGCCAGTGACCTATGTAACTATCACTGACACATTGCACACTCACACGGACAAGGACCTGTGGGGACACATGTATAGCCAGTGACCCATAGTATAACCACCGAACATCACATTCACCAGGACATGGGCTCTGTGGGGGCACATGTATAGCCGTGGACCTATGTATACTAACACCGACACATGCATATTACCAGGAACATGGGACTCTGTGGGGACACATGTATCGCCAGTGCCTAGTACTAAACACGAACACCATGCACATTCACCAGACATGGAACTCTGTGGGGACACATGTATAAACCAGTGACCTATGTACTATCACTGGACACAATGCACATTTACCAGGAAAATGGACTCTGTGGGGACACATGTATAGCCATTGACCTATGTACTATCACTGACACATGCACATTCACCAGGACATGGACTCTGTGGGACACATGTATAGCCAGTGACCTATGTACTATCACTGACACATGCACATTCACCAGGACATGGACTCTGTGGGGACACATGTATAGCCAGTGACCTATGTACTATCACTGACACATGCACATTCACCAGGACATTGGACTCTGTGGGGACACATGTAATAGCCAGACCTTTTGTACTATCACTGACACATTGCACATTTCACCAGACATGGACTCTGTGGGGACACATGTATAGCCAGTGACCTATGGTACTATCACTGACACAATTCACATTCACCAGGACATGGAACTCTGTGGGGACACATGTATAGCCAGTGACCTATGTACTATCACTGACACATGCACATTCACCAGGACATGGACTCTGTGGGGACACATGTATAGCCAGTGACCTATGTACTATCACTGACACATGTGCGCTACCAGGACATGGACTCTGTGAGGACACATGTAGAGCCAGTGACCTATGTACTATCACTGACACATGCACATTCACCAGGACATGGACTCTGTGGGGACACATGTATAGCCAGTGACCTATGTACTATCACTGACACATGCACATTCACCAGGACATGGATTCTGTGAGGACACATGTATAGCCAGTGACCTATGTACTATCACTGACACATGTGCACTCACCAGGACATGGACTCTGTGGGGACACATGTATAGCCAGTGACCTATGTACTATCACCGACACATGTGCACTCACCAGGACATGGACTCTGTGGGGACATGTATACACGCAGGGTCCTATGTACTATCACGACACATGTGCACTCACCAGGTCATGAATTTTGTGGGGACACATGTATACACCCAGTGACCTATGTACTATCACCGACACATGCACACTGACTAGGACATGGATTCTGTAGGGAAACATGTAAACAATATACACCCAGCGATCTATGTATTATCACTGACACGTGCACCCAACAGAACATGACTCTGTAGGGAAACGTATACAACCAGCGACATATGAACTATCACCGACACATGTGCACACTCACCAGGGCATGGACTCTGTAGAGACAGAACTATACCCAGTGACATATGCATACACTTACTGACACTAACACCGGCACGTGCACACTCACCCGGACATGGACTCTATAGGGACACACATATACACTCAGCAACATATGTTTACACTAACTGACACATACACATTCACCAGGACATGGACTTTGTAGGGTGAAATGTATACACCCAACAACATATGTATACACTCACTGACACTATCACCGATACGTATGCACACTCACCAAGACATGCACAAATGTAAGGACACATGTATGCACTCAGTGACATATGTATTTACTCACAGAGACACGTGCACACTCACCATGACATTGACTCGCTATCACCGATACATGTGCACATTCACAAAGGCATGTACACACATAGGTACACATGTATATTCTTAGCAACATGTATAGCCTCACTGACAGTCACTGACACTATCACCGACACCGGTACACACTAACCAGGACATGGACTCTGTAGGGACAAATGTATACACTCAGCGACACATGTATACACTTACTGAGATGTGCAGGTTATCACTGACACATATACACACTCACCAAAACATGTAACCATGGAGGGAGACATGTATACACTCAGCAACACATGTATACACTTACTGAGATGTGCAGGTTATCACTGACACATATACACACTCACCAAGACATGTACACATGTAGAGACACATGCATACACTAAGTGACATATGTATACACTAAGACGTGCACACTCATCAGGACATAGACTCTGTAGAGGCACACGTATACACAGAGCAACATTTGTACCATCAGCGACGTGTACACTCGGCAGGAAATGGACTCTGTACACAGTCATGTACACACTCAGTGACGTTTGTGCACTTACTAAGACTTGTACACTGTCACTGACATGCAATCTAAGACGTACACACGCAGGGGCACGTATACACTCAGTGACATATGTATACACTCAATGAGACATGTATGCCATCACCAACATGTGCTTACTCAGAAAGGGATGTACACATGTAGGAACACATATAAACACTTAGGGCCACATGTATGAAACTGTTTAGGTCTAAAACTCACTTTTTTGCCCATAGGTTACTATGGGAAAAAAGTGAGTTTTAGACTTAAACAGGTTCATACATGTGGCCCTTAAGTTGACATGTATGAAAACTATCTAGGTGTAAGGCTTTCTTCGTTGCCCATAGCAACCAGAGTGCTCCTTTCATTTCATGTAGTTCTGTGAAAAATGAAAGGAGAGTTCTGATTGGTTGCTATGGGCAACAAAGAAAGTCTTATACCTAGACAGTTTTCAAACATGTCCCCCTAAACATGTCCCCCTAAGCAACATATGTATACATTCACTGAGACATGTATGCTATCACCAACACACGCACACTCACCAA
The DNA here is from genome assembly GCA_025379985.1 of Phyllomedusa bahiana. Taxonomy (NCBI): domain Eukaryota; kingdom Metazoa; phylum Chordata; class Amphibia; order Anura; family Hylidae; genus Phyllomedusa; species Phyllomedusa bahiana. The sequence continues at coordinate 78,961 of JAODAL010002542.1, read as the reverse complement.
TACATATACACATGTAGGGACACGTGCATACTCAGCAACATATGTGTAGACTCACTCAGATATGTACATTATCACAGACACATATGCACACTCACTCAATCATGTACAAATGTAGAGACACATGCATATACTCAGCAGCATATGTACAGACTTACTTGGACATGTACGCCATCACCAACACATATACATACTCTCAAAGGCATGTATACACAGAGAGACATTTACAGACTCACTGGCACATGTACATTATCACCAGCAAATGAGCACAAGGCATGTACACACTAAAGGATACATGTATACACTCAGCAATATATGCATAGACTCACTCAGACATGTACACTAACACATGTACACACTCACCAAGGTATGTACACACAGAGGGAAACATATATATGTATTCAGCGACATATGTATGGACACAGTAAGACGTACACTGTTGCTGACTTCTGTATACACTGACACATGTACATGCTTCATGACACATGCATATACTTACAGGCTATATACACTACTTACAAAAAGGGATATTTGGCTTTTGGTTGAAATTTCAGGATGGACATAACATTTCTTGAAAAAAAAAATTAAATGCACTAAATGAGATCATTTCTTAACCTTAGGCTGCTTTCACACGGTGTGTTTTTGACGCATTTTTTTGATACGTTTTTTGTGCAGCAATGAACAGCATTAATTACTATGCCTTCTTCCACAAAAAACGTGCCAAAAACGCACCGTGTGAAAGCACCTTTAGATGCACATGACCAAAAATGTTTCAGTACTTTGTGCACAAGTTGCTGATTTGTAACAAGGAGCTTAATGGCAGAATTTCCAACAGGTGTTTGATCCCTGAATCACCCAATAAATTTAGGGTGGTCAATTTGAAATGGGATTTACACAGTCCTCCTCATCATCCTGTTCACATTTTGACATCAAGAGACCAAGACAACATCTTACAATTTATAAAAAGTACTTCACCATATCGAGGTTTCAAGCAGGATGCTTTCAGATGGAAGTGGCCACTGAGCTTAGAGTGTCACAGAGTGTTATCAGCAGGATGCAACAGAGAGACTGGAAGAGTCACAGAAAGGCAAAGAAGTGGATGTACTTTGACAATGATGACTGCTTCATTGTAAACAATGCCCTACAGAAACTCCAGGCACACTTAATGGAGGAGAGAGGCAACCAAGTGTCATGTCAGACCATTCGTAACCGTTTACATCATCGTGGTCTGCATGCTACACGACCGGCAAGGGTATGTGATGATGATGCCTGTACCTAGTGAGAAGGGGTCAGGTCATCTCGGACGCAGACCACGCTAATGTAAATGGTTACGAATGGTCTGACGTAACACTTTGTTGCCTCTCACCTCCCTTAAATGTGCCTGGAGTTGTGTGGTATTCATCATCCGGTTCTGCATTGTTTACAATGCGGCGGTCATCAGTGTGTCATGGAGCCAAAGGACGTCCACTTCTTTGCCTTTCTGTTACTCTTCCAGTCTCTCTCTCTGTTGCAAACTGCTTATGACATTCTAAGCTTAATGGTCACTTCCGTCTGAGAGCATCCTGCTTGAAACCTCACAATGGCGAGGTACTGTTGTTCAATTGTAAGATATTGTTTTGGTCTCGTGATGTCAAAATGTGAACACCCAAAAGGAGGAGACTTTTTAAATCCCAATTCAAATTGATCCCCTGAATTTATTGGGCGATTCAAGGATCAAACACCTGTTGTGAATTTTGCCATTTAGCTCCTTGTCAGAGATCAGCAAGTTCTGCAAAAAGTACTGAAACACTGAACAGTAGGACATGTGCATTTTAAAGTTAAGAGATGCTCTCATTTAGTTCATTTAATTTTTTTTTCAAGAAATGTTATATCCATCCTGAAATTTCAACCAAAAGCCAAATATCAATAACTTTTTGTGAGGAGGGTAAGTATAGACTCACTGAGACAATATCAAAAACATATGCACCCACTCACCAAGGCATGTACACACATAGGGATACATGAGTACTCATTAACATTTTCACAGGCTCATTGAGACTTGTACACCATCACCGACTCATGTACACACTTAGGGACACATGTAACCTTTAGCAACATATATAGACAACATGTGTCTTTTATTACTGACTAATGTACTCACCTAGGGATACATGTATAAGTTAGCTTCATGTACACTATTACTAAGACTGTACATTATCACTAACACATGTACACACTGACATATCTATACACTCATCAACATACTGTCAAACTCCTTGAGACACATACACTATCATGATTCTGCAGACTCTTACAGCAATCACGTGCACACTCACTAAGACATGGACACAATAACGAACAGATGTATACATTCTGCTACTTATATAGAGACTTACTCAGACATGTAACATATGACTGACATATGTACTCACCAAAGCATGTACACAAGTATGGACAAATGTATACAATCAGCAACATATGTATAGACTCACTAAGACATGTACACTATTACCAACACATGTACAGATGTAAAGGCTGACTTTTTTACACACTTAGGGACACGTATACACTCCGCAATATATGTATATACTCACTCAGACATGTGGACTATCACTAACATGTGTACCCACATAGGAACACGTATACACTCAGGGTATGTTCACACAGCGTTTTTTGAAGTGTTAATTAATGCTTCCAAATCTTCTTCAAAACCGCCTGATTAGAGGCGTATTTTGAAGAATATTTTGAAAAATCCTATCCCCATTGTTTCCTACAGGGATTGTACAACCAAAAAACGCCTCAAGAATTGACATGTCACTAAGGGTACGTCCACACGGCATAGACAAAATACCAGTCTTTTTCTTTCTTAAAGAGAACCTGTCACATAGATTAGGCCCCCCTTGCTGAGGGCACAACAAGGTAGTGTCAGACCTGCTGTTCCCAGCGCTGTGTCCCTTATTCTGTAAGATGCTGGAGTTTTTGTGTATTGAATGCTTAAATCTGCAGTTTTCAGCCAGAAGAGTAATTCGAAGAGTCAGTTTTTTCAAACCCCACCCACCTGAGGCTAGCCCCGCCCACCTCAACTGATAAACCTATTACTTTGAATAGGTAGAAACATGTGAATAACTGTCAGTGGGCGGGGCTAGCCTTTGGTGGGCGGGACTAACACCTGCTCATGAATAAGATTTGAGGGATAAATACTAAAAAACTCCAGCATCTTTCAAAATAAGAGACACAGCACTGGAAACAGCAGGTCTGTCACTAGCTTGTGCTGTCCTCGGCAAGGGGGGCATAAACTATGTGACAGGTTCTCTTTAAGAAAGAAAAAGACTGGTATTTTGTCATCTTTTGCATGGTTTTGGGGGACACCTAGAGCCACATGTATGAAAACTGTCTAGGTCTAAAATTCACTTTGTTACCTATAGCAACCAATCAGGCGCCCCTTTAATTTCATATAGTGCTCTGGAAAATGAGAGGGGCGCTCTGATTGGTTGCAATGGGCAACAAAGTGAGTTTTAGACCTAGACAGTTTTCATACATGTGGCTCTTAGGGGCAGGTATACACTCAGCAACATATGTATAGACTCACTGAGACATGTACACTATTATCAACACATATATATGCTAATACATGTAATGGCTGACACTTGTACACACTTAAATGGGTTGTCTCGCTACAAAGAATAGCTTTCAAATTGTAGGGAACACAAAATAAAGACATTTTCCAAATATATTGCATTGTTCCTCTGTTTTCCCTAAAGAGAACAAGTGAATTTATTACCTACCCTGGCTATTTCATTCCCTCAGTAACCGACCTGTAAACAAATCTCCCTGGGCTGTTGTTCAATGAGATAACAGAGAGTGAGTCATCACACAGGTCAGCAGTGTCAGTCAGTGTCCTGTGCTGCCAGACAGTAAAAAGCTTGATTTATCTCAAGTAAACAGCTCTGTAATTAGGGCTTTTGTTTTGGGAAACAGATAAGAAGTCTTCCAGTTTTTTGAGAAGCTAATCTAATCTAATTAGCATCTGAAAGCACGGAGCTTTTTGCTGTACAAGCACGGAGTTTATGCAAATTAGTCTGAACCAGGAAGTGACAGAGAATTTCTTTCATGCATTCTTTGAAACCCTGTGGGGAGACAACTCCTTTAAGGATGTGTTCGCACTTAAGGGCACACGTATACACTCAACGACATACGTATAGACTAACTTGGACATCTACACTATTAGCCCCGGTTCACATGGCTTATTCAAGCCGGAATTGCGAGCCGGATTGCGCTCGCAATTCTGGCTTGAATGCGGGGGCGGGGGCGCGGCCCGCCGGCCCAATAGACTTACATTATCCACGGCGCGTAATGTGCATGTCACTTTCTCCCCGCTCGGCGAATCCGACGGAATCCACTGTTCTCTATGAGAAAAGGTGGATTACCGTAATTACTGCGACGGATTGGCGCCGTACTGCAGCGCAAATCCGGTGAGCAGTACGGCGCCAATCCACGGCGAAATAAGCCATGTGAACGGCCCCTTACCGACAAATATACATTTTTTTTACACATTTACTCACGTGTTTCACCCTTTTCTGATGTAAAATGCGCCTAAGTTAGCAGTCTAAGATGTCTAATGCGCCCAATAAATGTGTTAGGTGCATTGTTCGTAAGACGACACTTTCTAATGCGCCTAACATGAGGGGGTGTTCTGGGGGCGTAGCGCACCACACTCGTAATATTAGACACATGTATGAATGTGGTTCGGCAAAAATAGGAGCATCACTGCTCAAGCAGGCAGACCTATTTCAATGTGGTCGTCTGAGCCTGAGTAGTCGAAGTGCAGCTAGATTTGCCATTAGTGCAAAAAAGTCCCTTATTTCTCAACTTACACCAGTACAATAATAAAAAAGTAATTTATGATAATTATCAAAATATATAAAATTATTAAAATTTTATAAAAAAATGTATCATATAAAATTAATATAAAAATATATAATATCCCAAAAATATAAAATATCTGCTATAAAATGCATTTACATTTAATAGAATCTAAAACTAGTTTTATTTTAAATAACCCACTGATGTTGTTGTTCAGATTTTACAATTTTTTAAATTTTTAAATACATTAAATTTGAAATGTATTTTTGCTGCTCCACTCTTTTTTCTACATACAGCAAGAGCCCCGCACAGCCCCAGGTCCCTTTCTGGACCTGTGGTCCACCAAGTAAGATCAGTCCCATAGTTTCTATTCACTGACATGCTACTTTAATGATTTTTGTTTTATTTCCAGCCTGTCTATAACGTTAATACATGTTATGCGCATTCATAATGCGCCTAAGTTTCGTAATGCGCCTAACACATAGGGCCACATGTATGAACCTGTTTAGGTCTAAAACTCACTTTTTTGCCCATAGGTTAATATGGGCAAAAGAGTGAGTTTTAGACCTAAACAGTTTCAATGTGGCCCATAGTCGAGGCGCGTCGAACTTTAGACTCTATTTATGAACGCACAAAAGCCACTTTCATATATTCAGGCGCATTATACACTGAAAATGAGACTCGACTATTAACTTCGACGCACCTTCCTTCATACATGTCTCCCTAAAGCTAGGAACACACCATGTTTCTTTCCATTTAGGGTGTACTTCGGGAAAGTTCCCAACATATACGCTGAACACATCTGTGGGATTAAATTGCCCAACTAAGGCCAAAAGTGTGTCTGTATATTACAAAATAAAGCAAAGAATAAAAAGCATAATGCTATTCTATGCAACAGCATAGAATATACATTTTTTGTAAATATTGTATAACATCTTTTCATGGGACAACATTGAAGATAGGACACTTTGATACAATGTAAAGTAGTCAGTGTACAGCTTGTATTACAGTGTCAATTTGCTGTGACCTCAGCATAACTCAACACTCAGCCATCAATATCTAAACCACTGGCAACAAAAGTGACTACACCCCTGAGGGAAAAAGGACAAATTGTTCCCAAAGGGCCACATGTATGAAAACTGTCTAGGTCTAAAACTCACTTTATTGCCCATAGCGACCAATAACAGTGCCCCTTTCATATCATATAGGGCTCTGGAAAAATGAGAGGGCCGCTTTGATTGGTTGCTATGGGTAACCAAGACAGTTTTAGACCTAGACAGTTTTCATAAATGTGGCCCAAAGTGTCAATATTTTCTGTGGCCTCCATTATTTTCCAGCACTGCCTTAACTCTCTCGGGCATGGAGTTCACTAGAGCTTCACAGGTTGCAGCCCCTGGAATCCTTTTCCATGACGACATCCCGGAGTTGGTGGATGTTAGAGACCTTACGCTCCTTCACCTTCCGTTTGAGGATGCCCCATAGATGCTCGATAGGGTTTAGGTCTGGAGACATGTTTGGCCAGTCCAGCATCTTTAACCTCATTTTCTTTAGCAAGGCAATAGTCGTCTTGGAGGTGTGTTTAGGGTCGTTATCATGTTGGAATACTGCCTTGTGCCCAGTTTCCGAAGGGAGGGGACCAGGTTCTGCTTCAGTGTGTCACAGTACATGTTGACATTCATGGTTCCCTCAGTGAACTGTAGCTCCACACAGCTGGCAGCACTCATGCAGCCCCAAACAATGACGCTCCCACCACTATACTTGACTGCAGGCAAGACATACTTGTCTTTGTACTCCTCACCTGGTTGCCACCACACACACTTGACACCATCTAAACCGAATAAGTTTATCTTGGTCTCATGGTAACTAGGGCTTATTTTTGGAGTAGGGCTTCTATTTCAAGCCTACTTCAAAAACCCTGAAAAATTAATTTAGGGCTTATTTAGGGCTCACAACACAAAACACTGACTTACAAATGTAAGCACTTACTGATTCATGAACAAACTTACTGTAACGGATGCTGGTAGTGGATCCACTGGACCACCGCAAGCGATGGTGTAAGCCGTACCAGGGGGCGGAATCTAAGTAGAACCCGGGTTTTTTCCCCCAAAGAGCCCGCCGCAAAGCGGGATGGACTTGCTGAGGCGAGAAACTACCGGGTTCGCCCCACTGGCGTGACTTGCTTGCGGTGGAAAAGCCAAGGCAGTGCGTGTTACAAAATCGTGAGACTAGGCGAAGTCGGGGACAGGCAGGAGGTCAGGACAGGCGGCAAAGGTTTCGTGTCGAGAAACAGGAGCGTAAAGGTTCGGTACACGGAAGACAGGCTACGAGGCAGAAGACGCTTTCTCTAAAGGCAGTACGGCACTAAGATCCGCAAAGGTGACCCGGAAGGAAGGAAAGGGTTTAAATAGGCACCTGCCACCTTACCAATAAGGGCGTACTGGCCCTTTAAAATCCCCGGGGAAGCCTGCGCGCGCGGGCATGCGCATAAACCGGCCGGCCCAGGGGGACGGGAGGACGGGGGGCGAGCAGTACTGTAAGGGTGAAGCCCGGACCCGACCCGGGGGGACCGGCAGTTGCCGCGGGACCCGACGGGCGGCAGCACGAGTGCGCCCGCAGCCCGGGCGAGGGGCTGCGGGACCACTCGGGACACTTACCAACACACATAGGGTATGTTCACCTGATGTATTGCAGCACGTACAGTACGTGCCGAAAAACATCGGGTCTTTCAGGAGCTTGCACTGATTAGCACATTCTCCCGAGGCCGGCCCCATAGACATGCATTACTCGCGGCGCGTAATTGCCGCAAGTAATGGACATGTCATTTATCATCCCGCGCGTACAATACGATTGTATTGTACGAGCGGGGAGAGGAGGCGTAATCCATAGTTCTCTATGAGAGCTATGGATTACCGTTATTATGGGGCCCATATTAAGCGCAGTACGCTGTGAAATGCGCCCCAAAATAAGCCGTGTGAACATGTCCATACACACATGAACACTGACATATGTATAGTTGTGCAGCACGCCATTTTATAGAGACACGTGCTTCAGATACCAGGTCCTTCACTTTGTTGTTATCGAGAGGGTTAATAAACCAGCACATGGAGGAGACTGGCAACAGCTGTTATTTGAAAGGGAAACCAAATGGATTTTACTTTTGGGCTCACGTTATCCCACGTTCCCTTTGTATGTTGGATCGATGTTGTTGTCTCCTGATTTTTGAATAAAGAAAAAACGCTTTAGACGCTGGACACCTGTTTCTTCCACGTTATCCCACAGGTATGAATTAGAAAACTGATTTATATTTATTCATGATTTGTAGTATTATTTATAAATTTAAGGTGTAATTAGTTTTGATTGGTCTACGATGTTCTTATAGATCCAGTTCACTTGTCTACATGTCATGCCATGAGTAAGGCCTGTGCAAGCCTGAAATGCGCAAGCATCAGTTTGGACTTCATTTAATTTATTTTTTGTTTTCTAGTATATGATGCTGTTAATTTTTTAAAGAGTATTTTCTAATAAAGCTGCTACACGTGTTTTTTAACTGCATGTGATGGTGCTGGACTATTACTTCCTAATTATTTCAAGTTTGCTAATTGCTATGAAGCCCTATGGACAGCCCAGAGCACATCACTACTGTATGTGTATGATATGTTCATCACAGTTTTCTTGGGAGGTTGATTGCACATTTGTTTGATTTTTTTATTTAATATGTACACATTCATCGAGACACACATACATTGATAGAAACGTTTCTACTCTTTGACAGATGTATACACTTATTAACATGAGCACACTTATTGATAGTTAAACACATGTACTGACCCGTTTATACACTCACTAATAGGTACAAACACAATGATATATACTCATTGAAACACAGACACCATTAATATGTATACTAATAAATATTGATGTGCTCACTTACTGGCATGTGCAAATACATGTACACACTCATAGACTCATGTAGAAATTCACAGATCATTTATGCACTTATTGACTCATGTAAACTGATTGACATACAAACACACTCTGGTAAATGTGCACACGGATCCCAATCTCACTGACACGTATACATACGTCATGTACACTCTACACAGCACAAGTGTAGGCTAGCTGACAGATATGTGTACATGGTCATTCCAAAAGTAAACACACTTTTGCATAGAGACTTATGCACAGGGATACTTGTTAAACCATTGTGTGCATAAGGTATATCATGTTCAACAGTCCTTATATACTTACGTGCAATAATGAATTTAACAAATAAATCAGTGTACCCAGGTCTTCTACAGATGCCCTTGCACACTTATATCACTTTTATCCTTATATGTCCCATACACATACTCTTTAGACTAGCATACTCCACAATTATGGCTTCCATTAAACATACATACCAAGCCATAAACATTGATTGAATGCCTCACACAGATGCCAAGTAGTGGCATCCGACCCATGTAGTACCGTTGTAAAGAACATATACAATGCCTTGCGAAAGTATTCGGCCCCCTTGAACTTTTCAACCTTTTGCCATTTTTCAGGCTTCAAACATAAAGACATAAAATTTTATTTTTTTTGTGAAGAAACAAATGGGACACAATTGTGAAGTGGAACAAAATTTATTGGATATTTTAAACTTTTGTAAAAAAAAAACAAACTGAAAACTGGGGCGTGCAAAATTATTCGGCCCCTTTACTTTCAGTGCAGCAAACTCACTCCAGAGGTTCAGTGAGGATCTCTGAATGATCCATTGGTGTCCTAAATGATTGATGATGATAAATATAATCCACCTGTGTGTAATCAAGTCTCCGTATAAATGCACCTGCTCTGTGATAGTCTCAGGGTTTTGTTTAAATCGCAGAGAGCATCATGAAGACCAAGGAACACCATGCAGGTCCATGATACTGTTGTGGAGAAGTTTAAAGCTGGATTTGGATACAAAAAGATTTCCCAAACTTTAAACATCCCAAGGAGCACTGTGCAAGCGATCATATTGAAATGAAAGGAGTATCAGACCACTGCAAATCTACCAGACCCTGCCGTCCCTCTAAACTTTCATCTCAGACAAGGAGAAGACTGATCAGAGATGCAACCAAGAGGCCCATGATCACTCTGGATGAACTGCAGAGATCTACAGCTGAGGTGGGAGAGTCTGTCCATAGGACAACAATCATCACAGCACAAATCTGGCTTTATGGAAGAGTGGCAAGAAGAAGCCATTTCTCAAAAATATCCATAAAAAGTCTCGTTTAAGGTTTGCCACAAGCCACCTGGGAGACATCAAACATGTGGAAGAAGGGGCTCTGCTCAGAGGAAACCAAAATCTAACTTTTTAGCCACAATGCAAAACGATATGTTTGGTGTAAAAGCAACTCAGCTCATCCCCCTGAACACACCATCCCCACTGTCACACATGGTGGTGGCAGCCTCATGGTTTGGGCTTTTCTTCAGCAGGGACAGGGAAGATGGTTAAAATTGATGGGAAGATGGATGGAGCCAAATACAGGACCATTCTGGAAGAAAACCTGGTGGAGTCTGCAAAAGACCTGAGACTGGGACGGAGATTTATCTTCCAACAAGAGAATGATCCCAAACATAAAGCAAAATCTACAATGATTGTAAGCCTTCGAGCAGGGCCCTCACACCTTGTGTCTCACCTGTAAGTACTTCACTGTGTAAGTCTGTCTTTTGTCTGAATATACCGTCTACATTGTAAAGTGCTGAAAATATGTTGCGTATATAAAATCAAGATATTATATTATTCTGATTATTACAAGAAGTTCACAATAAACGTCTCCAGGTGTAGAATGCCAAGATCACAGTCACAGACCCTGAACCAATCGAGAATCTTGAAAGAGCTGAAAACCTGCTGTTCACAAACGCTCTCCATCCAACCTCACTGAGCTCCAGCTGTCACAAACACTCTCCATCCAACCTCACTGAGCTCCAGCTGTTCACAAACCGCTCTCCATCCAACCTCACGAGCTCCAGCTGTTCACAAACCTCTCCATCCAACTCTCACTGAGCTCCAGCTGTTCACAAACACCTCTCCATCCAACCTCACTGACTCCAGCTGTTCACAAACGCTCTCCATCCAACCTCACTGAGCTCCAGCGTTTCCCAAGGAAGAAATGGCAAGAGATTTAGTCTCTCAGATGTGCAAAACTGATAGAGACATCCCCCAAGCGGCTTGCAGCTGTAATCGCAGCAAAAGGTGGCGCTACAAAGTATTAACTTAAGGGGGGGCAGAAGAATTTTGCACGCCCCACTTTTCAGTTTTTTTTTTTTACAAAAGTTTAAAATATCCAATAAATTTCGTCCCACTTCACAATCGTGTCCCACTTGTGTTGAATCTTCACAAAAAAAATTTAATTTTATATCTTCATGTTAGAAGCCTGAAATGTGGCAAAAGGTTGAAAAGTGCAAGGGGGCTGAATACTTTTGCAAGGCACTGTACATATAATTCCATTATATAGAGTAGCACAGTCTCCTGCGCTAATCTATGCTTTGGTGGTGTACTGACGTATGCTGCCAAAACAGTGGCCAAAAGAGAACACTTTGCTCTTCTGTCTAGCCATTTAATCCTACGAATACATTTAGCATATATGTTGGGAGCTTTCTCAGCGTACATGCTTAATGTTCCCCATAAACACGGTGTATACCTAACCTTACTTGCATGTATGTAAAGCGTTTCTGATATCTTTATAGTACCCATATACAGATATATCCTTATATATGCAGGTGTATAGCCTAGAACCTTCAGACAGGTCCCTCATATAGATGTGGAAAAGTTCTTGCACAAACACGGACACAAGAACAGAAGTTCTTGCACCTATATATTTACAGTGGGTTACAACTGTATTCATACTCCTGGAACTATTCCTCATTTTTACAGCCACAAATGTAGATGTATTTTAGTGATATTTTATTTGAAACGGCAACCAGTGTTCGGGAGTAATTAAAATACAAGTAATTAAAGTAGTATTTAAAATACTTGTCAGGTATTTGTATTTTGTAATCAAAATACTTTTTTTATTCAGTATTTTGTATTTGTATTTAAAATACTTTTAGGAAGTATTTTAAGTATTTTAATTACTTTCTAAATTCAAAACAAATGTTGTAATTTAAATAACCCGCCTCACTGCACTTCAAAAAAACAACAGCGCGAGTCACGTCATCACTCTCGTTTCTCGTATCTCGTGCGAGGTGCGACGAGAGGAGGGAAAATTTCAGCGCGTTCCAGCAAAATAAAAAAACGCAAGTCCGCCTTGTAGTGAAGGGGATTTATTTTTAGTTTTAATTCATCCCGATCGTGTTATTCCATTCGTAAAATTACCCGTATACACTCGAGTAGAAGCCGACCCGGATATAAGCAAGGCCCCAATTTTTCCCACAAAAAACTGGGAAGAAAACGTATTGTCTCTGAGTATAGCCGAGGGGGGGAGGGAGGGGGAAATCCACCATGCAGATAAAAAGTCTGGTCATGTGCATTTACAGCTTAGTAACTCCATGTGCCTCATAGTAAATAGCGTAACCCCTCATGTCCCTCTCATTTACCCCTGTGTGCCTCAATGAAGAGTTATGATATGTGAGAGACATGGAGTTAATATATTAGGGTATCTTCATAATTAAGGTCCTTTAGTAGTACCCCATGTGTCTCACATATTGAGTAACCCTTATATAGGGCACACAGGGGTTATTATGAGGGCATGATGGGGTTAACTGCTATTAATGTGAAGCTCCATGGCGTTTACTGAAAACAAATTAATATCCCCCAAATTGCCTGACATTAATAGGCCATAGTAACTACACGGTGTTTCCAAATTATTATGCAAATTAAATTTTTCTCTTATTTTCCCAAATTCCTATATGAATGCTGTCATTGTAATTTTTCAGTCACCAAACTATTAGAGTATAATTGAAAGGTTTTGGAACAATGCCTATGATAACGTATATTTTATAAACAAATATCAAAATGCACTCAACATGCATGTTCTAAATTATTATGCACAGCAGAGTTTTCCTCTTTTCTATTTTTTATAACGAACCAAAAAATGGTCATTTGTGAAAATTATAAGCATTAGCAGGTTATTAAATTGAAATCAAACAGTTTTCAAGTCAAAAAACTTTATTCGAGGTGATGTTACATGTTAACATAGGACCATATGAGTTCTAACTGGTCTCGGCGATTGAATTTGTCAGGTTTTTGTTGGTTTCTGCTTTAAATCGTTTTGTATGAGTAATGCAATACCCTCCCGAGCTGTTGCTTAGATGTGAAACTGCCGCCCGCCTTCATAGACCTCTTTGACGATGCTCCAGAGGTCTCAAATGGGGTTGAGTCAGGGGAGCATGGGGGGCCCACACCCTAAGTTTGTCCGCTGTTTTGCCCATTGCAGCCAGAGTTGCGATGTGTTATTTGCAGCATGAGACGGTGCAATATCATGCATGAAAATGATCTGCTGCGGATTGCACGGTTCTTCTTCGTGAACCATGGCAGGAAGTGCTGTTTGAGAAACTCAACATACATATGGAGTTCATACTTTACACCTTCAGGGGATCCTCAAGGGGCCGGCAATCTCTCCTCCCTGTTTCAGGCCAAAACATTACTCCACCTCCTCCTTGTGCGCCGTAAGCCGTGTTTGCATAGGGTGTCCATCAAACCTGTCATCCTCCTCTCCTTCATATGGACATCGAGCGTTGACGGCACTCATCGGTGATCAAGCTGTTTTGATGTCAGTCTTCATGTATTGTTTGGCGCTGGAGCCCTTTTGCTGTGTGCAGTGGATAGAGGAGGTCGACAGGATTGGCTTACACACAGCTGCAAACCGTGAAGGTACCTGCTTCTTGTTGCGGGGACGCTGGAGGCACCAGCAGCTTCAAATAATTGTCTGGCTGCTATGACGAGGCATTGTTGCAGCTGCTTAAAATGATGTTATTTGCTGGTGGAAAGAGTCCTCAATTTTTTCCTTATCAGCATGCACACATGTGTGCTGTGAATCAGCTACATAGTTCTTGATTGTAGCGATGATCACGATGAAGTGTCTTGGCAATGTTGATTGTAGTCATGCCTTGACCTAAACCACTCCACCAATTTGTTGCTTTCAGCAGCCTACCACATCCTTTTTCTTTCCCATTGTGGCTGAAATTGTAGGCTGCTTAATAATGTGGAAAAGCCTTCTTAAGTAGTCTTGCTTTATTGGACACACCTGCCAAATAATTAGCTCAGGTGTCTGCAATGCTTCAGTGATATATGAGCCCTGACACAATCACCATCATGAGTTTAATGACTCCTAACACTTTTTGCATAATAATTTGGAAACAGTGTAAAGGATTGGTACTGTTTATTTCTCTTTACTGTAGCATCTTCCTTCCTTGTGACAGACATCTTTATAGAGAGTCGGACACAATGAATCTTGGCCACTGACTTATCTGCAGGGTAGATGCTAATCCTAGTGAGCTAATGGACCTCTGATCCAGTTGTTGGTTTTATTACATTTTTTTGTTTAAATTTTTCAAGTATATTAGTATTTGGAAAATACTTTTGAAGTAGTATTTAGTATTTGTATTTAAAATACTTCAGTCATAAGTATTTTGTATTTGAAATACTTTCCCAAAGTATTTTCCCGAACACTGACGGCAACACAAAGTAGCAAATATTGGGGAAGTGTAAGGAAAATGTTATGTGTGGACAGCAATTTTCAAGTCCTGTCAGAGATTCTCAATCAGATTTTGGTCTTAAATTTGACTGGGTCATTTTAACACAGGAATATGCTTAATTTAAACCCTTCTATTATAGTTTTGGCTGTTTGTTTAGGGTCATTATCCTGCTGGAAGATGAACCTATGCCCCAGTCTCAAGTCTTTAGCTGCCTCTCACAGGTTTTCCTCCAAGATTGCCCTGTGTTGAGCCCCCTCCATCTTCCCATCAACTCTGTCCAGCTTCCCATTTCCTACTGAAGCAAAGCCTCCCCCAGCATGATGCTGCCACTACCACCTTCAAATACTGGCTACTCTGTGTTCCTCTATCACATAAAAGATCAATAAAACATATTTAAATTTGTAGCTCTTGTATTTAAAAAACAGTTCAAGGGGTATAAATACTTTTGCAACCCACTGTACATACATAGGATTTTGAAAACATCATACGTTCATATATACAGAGAACTGCATGTGCATTCATTCACACATAAATATACATATACACTCTCACATACATATATAATCACACATAAATATATACTTGCAGATACACTCATACACACATACACTCACACATATACATACACTTGCACATACTCACGCATATCTATACACATGCACATACACTCACACATAGAGTCAAACATTCTGTATATACACTTGTACATATACTCATATACAAATACACTTGCACATACACTCACACATATGTATATACACGCACATACATACACTCACATATACACTTGCACATACACTCAAACATACACTCATACATATATACACTGGCACATATATACATATACACTTACATATACACTCACACATCTGTATAGACACGCACATACACTCACATATACACTTTCACATATACTCACATACATATACACCCACATATATGTACACACATACACTATACATATATACACTGGCACTAGAGATGTCCGAATTTCTCAAAAATTCTGTTCTGTCACTTCGCCGCATTTTCCCGACAATTCGTTTCGGACCGAATTACTTCGCACGAATCACGTTAAAAAACAGCTTTTTCCAGTCTGCCCAGAGCCTGCAGGGTGCTGTAGAACTGGTGCCATGCTTAAATATGCCAGAGGGCGCTTGGTTTGGTTTCTTACAATGTTGTGTTTTAGTAATGAAACGCACATGACTGCCGCCGCTCTTAGAATCGCTTTCACTATAAAATTCCTGGGGCACCGTAAGAGGGCAAAATTGACCAACAAACTCAAGCGGGAATGTTAGCCTGATAATGTCTGTAGCGAAAGCTGGAAAAATCAAGCTGAGAGCTCAGGTGGGCAACATAGTGATAGAGTGTGGTAGGTGACGCGGCATGCACAAGCAGCATGAGGTCAGGCAGTGGCAAAGTGAACTTCTGGAGGCGGCAAAACAGTATTAGGCCACAGAGTGGCACAATGATACAGTGTGGAGGTTCACGGCGGCATGCCAGTATGAGGTTCAGACAGTGGCACAAATGACATTATGGAGGCGGCTAACAGTATTAGGCCACAGAGTGGCCACAATGATACTGTGTGGAGGTCCACGGCGGCAGCAGTATGAGGTCAGACAGGGCACAATGACATTATGGAGGCGGTGCAAAACAGTATTAGCCACAGAGTGCACAATTGATACAGGTGGAGGTCACGGCGGCTGCAGTATTTGGGGGGGGGGGGGGGGGGGGGGGTGGGTCAGATTGGCACAATGACTTTATGGAGGCGAAAACACAGTATTAGGGCACAGAGTGGCACTATTCACACAGTGTGGAGGTCACGGCGGCAGCAGTATGAGGTCAGACAGTGGCACAATGGACTTTTGGAGGTGGCAATACAGTATTTGGCCACCGTGTGGCACATGATACAGTGTGGAGGTCACCGGCGGCTGCAGTATGAGGGTCAGACAGTGCCACAATGACAAATTCTGGAGGTGGCAAAAACAGGAGTAGGGCCACAGTGTGGAGGGACGCAGCAGCCACGGCAGCAGCATGAGGGTCAGAAGTGGCACATGACACAGTGTGGAGGGCACGACAGGAGTCACAGCGAGCAGCATGAGGTCAGAGAGTGGCTCAATGCTTCTGCAGGTGGCAAATAGTGTTTAGGCCACCGAGCTGGCTCATGGACTGAGAGCGGAGGTCACGGCGTCAGGCAGCATGAGGTCAGCAGTGGCCAATGTAAGTGAGTGGAGGTGAGGACAGGAGCAACAGCGTGAGGTCAAGTGTGTGGCACAATGACATGCTGCAGGTGGCAAAATAGTATTATGCCACAGAGCGGCACAATGACTGAGAGCGGAGGTCACGGCGGCAGCAGCATGAGGTCAGGCAGTGGCACAATGACAGAGAGTGGATGTGAAGACAGGAGCAACAGCATGAGGTCAGAGAGTGGCACAATGACATTCTGGAGGTGGCAAAACAGTACCAGGCCGCAGAGTGGCACAATGTCACAGTGTGGATGTCACGGCACCAGCAACAGCAGCTGCAGCCATGAGCACTATAGAGTGCACAATGACAAGATGGTGTGGTGGGTGGCATAACCATTCCTGGTAATGAGGTGGTAGGCTGTTGGAGAAACTATCAGAAGTTGTGTAGCATCAGGGCGGCGGATGGCGGCATCAGTATTGTGGCTGAGGCAGGTAGTTTGAACCCAGATGAGCCAAAGCGCATTGGTGTGTGGATTCCTGGCCGATCCCGCATGATGTCATCTTGACAAAGGTCTGTGGTTACTCCATTTCCCGTGGGACAAGGGGGTTTCCTTGGGGGAACGATGGCCCCCGCCGCACGAATCCCCGCTCTGATGCCACACTACTTGGCCGGGCAGGACTGCTTCTCCACTGCAAAAACTCGGCAAGTTGCGGCCACACAATCCAGTTTGGCTGCCCCAGTAGTCCAGCGGATCTTCTTCTGGGGTGGCTGAGGTGTGTCAAGTAGGCCACAACCTGTTGGTTAGGGAATGCTCCATGTCTGCTGCTGCTGCTGCTGTGGTGACTGCCCTCCTCACAGGCGGGTGAAGGATGCTGTCATTAGTGACTCCAGACTTAGTTACTGCTGATGGAGCTGGTACTGCTCCCTTCCCCCCACTTCCCCAGCAGCCGCTGGCGTAGTAAAAAACGTGAGGCTGAGGAACCCCCCGGTCAGGACCTGTCAGAGGAGGGACGATGCCGCACACTAGGCAGCGGCCAACTGATTACGGAGGATTTCCCTTATAGTATTTGAGTTTGCTTCCCTCTCAATAGCTGGGAAAAAGGTGCTCCCATTTTGGACCGGTAGCGAGGGGTCCAATAGGGTGGAGAGCCAGAATTCAGTCCTCTGCCGGATGCTGACTATTCGGCTGTCACTAGGCCAGGAAATAAGCATGCTGCGGGACATACTGCACATGTGACTCCGAGGGGCTCCTGCCTCCATTTCCACTGTATATGCCAACGGTGCTTGGGCGTCATCTGCCTCGTCTTCTCATCTCCATTCCACCTCCTCCAGCTGCTTCCTGCTTCCTCTCTTGTCACCTGGTAGAAAATCCCCTCATTTCACCGCAGACATGCTTCTGCTCCATTGTCCTCTCCTCCTCCTCTCCTCCATTTCAGTCCCCACCGGAACTCATGTGGCCACGAGATGTAGTCGCCACATCTCAGTCCTGCCCAGACAGATTTTTCAGCATTGTTCCAGGACATGAAGCAGTGGAATGACGTTTATTATCCGTAGTCTGGCGTCTGACAAAAGATCGTGGCCTCCTCGAATGGCCTCAAACCAAACGGGCTAGGTTGTCACGCATGAGCTGCCACTGGCTGACATCAATGGTACACTGAGGGTAGTACATCTGTCTGCTGGATCATCATAAATAATCGTTATTGGCCTTGCTCTGTTCATAAAGTCGGTCCAACATGTGCAGGCGGAATTCAGCGGTGGGAACATCGCATATCAGAGGTGTTGGGGGAGGGACGTTCTGCCGCTGCAAACTCGTGGTGGGTGTTCCTGGCTTTGTACGAATGGATAAAGTGCTTGCACAGTTTCCTGGCCATTTTCAGAATGTTCTGAAGATCGGTGGAAGGACTTCAGGAACTTTTTACAACAGATTGAAACTCGTGCGCCATGCAGGGCGCTTTGGACCTCCCTCCTCGGGGCAGCGGCGGACACCTTGTTCCTCCCATTGTCCTCACCATGGTTACGATTTGCAGTTGGCGCGGAGAAAAGGCCACACAACGATTTCTTGGCTGCATGACGAGGAGCAGTTCCTCCCCTGTGTGACTTCGTTCGCCGAGGCAAGCTAGGTGATAGAACTGCGTGACACCGTGTGCCCTACACATGTGGTATGATGGAGCAGTACTTGTGGATGGTGAGATGGTGGTGGTGGTGGAGGAGGAGGAAAAAGGGCGGACATTGGGCAGGAGCAGCAGTTTGATCAAACGTGGAGTTAGAATAGCGGCGTCTTCCTGTCCATGTTGTTGGTGTGCCGGGGCAGGAAGCACATTCACCCAGTGGGCCGTTAAGGACAGTTACTGGCCAATGCCGTAGTTACAAGCTCCAGACGTCCAGCGCGGCCCCTGTACCCTGGAACAAACCGATAAGTCTCAAGGACTGACCCATTTCTGTTCTACATATTTATGAAGTGTGGTACTGCCCTTTTTGGAAAAGAAATTAGGCTTGGAACTCTCCATCTCGGCTCGGCACAAGCCATTAGTTCTTCGGAAGGGTGCAGAGTCCCCATTTGAAAAGGGAGGGACTGCAGTATCAACAAACTTGGGACAGGAGCACGGTCAGCTGCTGCACCTTAGGATGGTGGACGCATACTGTTGTCTCTTTACAATCGCCTCTATGAACGGACTGCTGGCGCCATGGGAGTAGCGAGGAGCTGGAGCATCTGGACCGGGAGAGGATGGCAAAGAGTAAACAGCTGCCTTCTGCAGAGGTGGTGAGCCTTGACTGGCTGAAAATGGCATGCGTGCCACTGGCCGCTGCTGCTGCAGCCAGCGGCGGAGGGACCACCACATTGAGCACGTTTCTCCCAGGCCTCGGATGGTGACGCTGCATGTGTTGACGCAGGGCCGTTGTGCCAACGTTAGCCTCCTGGCCCGATTCCACGTTCTGCCCACAGATTCTTCATATACCCATATCGGCTCCTCCGGTGTCTTATGCAAAGATATGCCACACGCCGAGTAGCTGATTTTTCCGCCTAACGCTCCGCACTGAGTGATACTGCCGCCGCTGCCTCGCTGAGCCCTGTGCCGCTACTGTCTTGGACCTGTCGAAGCGGGTTTGTCTACCCCGTGGCGTTGGCTCCGACCTCACACTGCTGCACCTCTGCTGACTCACGGCCCACATACCCATAACTTGGCGGGCTGCGCGCTGCCGACGCGCAAGCTGACGCCCTCTTCTCCTGACGATGGTGAAGCCCTGCTTCAACCCGGCTCCCACGTGCCGGTCGGCTACATTCATAAGCTATTTGTGTTCAGCGTCTATCTACGGTCCTCATCCCTAAAACCAATACGCGTCTTGGTAAGCCGAGGCTGACCTCTCACCACATGACCTCCCATGCACTCTCCACATTATACATTTGGCCGCTACTGCCAAGAAGCTGGGGATATCGGCCCCATTTCTTCGCTGCCACGTAGCTGCGGACTGCCCTCCTCAAAAATGGTTCATCCTCGCTATATAGTGGCGCTGAGCCAGACCACATAGTAGATCCCTGGCTGAGGAACTGGATGGGACAGAGGCGGGCTGAGGAAGGTGAGGGCCGCTGACCCGCTCCCGGGCCATGCCAACTAAGTGTTGTGTCTGAGTTCCCAACCGCACTCTTGGCTGGGTTGTCATGATGTCATCGGGGAGGAAGAGGATGGACCTAGTCAACCAATCAAGAAACCTTGGGGTTGCTGAACAACACACGGCCGCTAGATGTCAGCGGCAGTTGTGTCTCACTGAGTGACCCCCGCTGCGACGTCCCCCTTGCGGAGCTGCGACCTGGGCCCGTTTCGAAGTTTGTGCCACTGGCCACTCGCAGTTGCAGAGCCTGCCATCTCTGTTCTGACATACTGTTTGTTCCTAAATGTAAGACACTGTTTGATGAGCTTCTGTATATGGTAAATATACACCTGTTTTTGACTCCAAATGAACCCAGTAACAAGCTTGGGTAAACCCTTGGTATTAATTGCGCTCCACAAATGGCCAGGAATAAATTTACTTGTATGTGTCGTTTAATGCACTGTGTGTTTACTATAATGTAAAGCACAAAACAGGCCTTAATTTAACCTTCACTTGTGATATTTGCTACAGAAAAATGTATATATTTCGGTGTTGAAAAGCGGTTTATTTTTGTTGCCACTGCAGCAAACAACGCTTAATTAACCCTGGATGTAATTGCGCAATAGATTGAGCCTCCACAAAACTAGTGCTTTGTAGCGGTACAAATTTGCGTGTTTTCTTACGACACACTACAGAGATACAGTTGTAATTTGCCTTTGCTTGTGAATTAGGCTACCAACAAAAATAATATATATTATTTGGCGTTGAATAAAAGACGGTTTATTTTGTCAGCACACCAGCAAAACACGCTTATTAACACCTGGATGTTAAATTGCGCCAAAGAATGAGGCACAAAACTCGTAGCAGTGTTACAATTGGTGTTTTCTACACCACACAACCAAGAGTACGTTGTAATTTGCCTTTGCTTGGGATTGGCTACAAAAATTAAATATATTATTTGGCGTTGAAAAAGACGGTATATTTTGTCAGCACTCCAGCAAAACAAACGCTTAATTAACCATGGATGTAAATTGCGCCAAAAATGATATTTGAGCGCACAAAACTAGTAGCGTGTTACAAAATTGGTGTTTTCTAACGCCACACAACAAGGATACAGTTGTAATTTGCCTTTGCTTGTGAATTAGGCTACCAAAAAAAAATATATATATTTGGCGTTGAAAAGGGGGGGGGGGGGGGGGGGGGGGGTTGGGGATACGGTTTATTTTTGTCAGCACACCAGCAAAACAAAGCTTAATTACCCTGGATGTAAATTGCGCCAAAGAATTGAGCGCAACAAACTAGTAGCGTGTTTTACAATTGCGTGTTTTCTACGCCCACACAAACTAGAGATACAGTGGTAATGCCTTTGCTTGTGAATTAGGCTGCCAAGATAAATTATATATATTTGGCGTTGGAAAAAGGACGGTTTATTTTTGTCAGACTCCAGAAAAACAACGCTTAAGTTAAACCCTGGATGTAAATTGCGCCAAAGAATTGAGCCGCTCACAAACTAGTAGCGTGTTACTATTGCGTGTTGCTACGCCCACAACAAGAGATACAGTTGTAATTTGCCTTTGCTTGTGAATTTTGGTAACAAAAAAAAAAATATATATTTGGCGTTGAAAAAAGACGGTTTATTTTTGTCAGCACACCAGCAAAACAACGTTAATTAACCCTGGATGTAAATTGCGCCAAGAATTGTGCCGCACAAATCTAGTAGCGTGTTACATTGCGTGTTTTCTACGCCACACAACAAGAGGCTACAGTTGTAATTTTGCCTTTGCTTGGAAATTAGGCTACAAAAAAAGAAATATATATTTGGCGTTGAAAAAGTCGGTTTAATTTTAGTCAGCACACCAGCAAAACAAACGCTTAATTAACCCTGGATGTAAATGCGCCTAAAGAATTGAGCCGCACCAAAAACTAGTAGCGTGTTACCAATTGCGTGTTTTCTAGCCACACAACAAGGATACAGTTGTACTTTGCCTTTGCTTGTGAAATTGTTTTTTTTAAAGGCTACCAAAAAAAAAACTATATATATTTGGCGTTGAAAAAGACGGTTTTATTTTTTCAGCACACCAGCAATACAACGCTTAATTACCCCTGGGATGCTAATTGGCGCAAAGAATTGAGCGCAAAACTAGTAGGTGTTACAAATTGCGTATTTTTCTAGCCACACAAACAAAGAGATACAGTTGTAATTTGCCTTTGTTGTGAATAGGTACAAAAAAAAATATATATATTTGGCGTGAAAAAGGACGGTTTATTTTTGTCAGCACACCAGCAATAACAACGCTTAAATTTTTAAAATTTTTTCTTATTTTTTTTTTTTCAAACCCTGGATGTAAAGTGCGCCAAAGAATTGAGCCGCACAAACTATTAGCGTGGTTACAAATTGCGTGTTTTCTACGCACACAACAGGAGATACAGTTGTATTTGGTTGCTTGTGAATTTAGGCTACCAAAAAAAAATATATATATTTGGCGTTTGAAAAAGAGGTTTATTTTTGTCTGGCACACCAGCCAAACATCGCTTAATTAACCCTGGATGTAACATTGCGCCAAAGGAATTGAGCCGCACAAACTAGTAGCGTGTTAATTTGCGTGTTTCTACGCCACACAAAAGGATACAGTTGTAATTTGCCTTTGCTTGTGATTAGGCTACCAAAAAAAAATATATATATTTGGCGTTGAAAAGTGGTTTATTTTTGTCAGCACACCAGCAAAACACCGGGCTTTAATAAACCCCTGGATGTAAAATTGCGGCAAATAAGAATTGAGCCGCACAAATAGTTAGGTGTTACAATTGCGTGTTTTCTACGCCACACAACAAGAGATCACAGTTGTAATTTGTCTTTGCTTGTGAATTGGCTACCAAAAAAATATATATATATTTGCGTTGAAAAAGCGGTTATTTTTGGTCTGCACACCAGCAAAAAACGCTTAATTAACCCTGGTTGTAAATTGCGCCAAAGAATTGAGCCGCACAAACTAGTTAGCGTGTTACATTGCGTGTTTTCTACGCACACAAACAAGAGCTACAGTTGTAATTTGCCTTTGCTTGTGAATTAGGCTACCAAAAAAAAATATATATATTTGGCGTTGAAAAAGACGGTTTATTTTGTCTGCACAACAGCAACAAACAATCGCTTAATTAAACCCCTGGAGGAATTGTCGCCAAAAGAATTGTGCGCACAATCTTGTAGCGTGTTACATATTGCGTGTTTTCTACGCCACCACAACAAGAGTACAGTTGTAATTTGCCTTTGCTTGTGATTAGGCTACCAAAAAAAAAATATATTTATTTGGCGTTGAAAAGGACAGTTTTTTTTGTCAGCACACCAGCAATACAACGCTTAATTTACCCTGGATGTAAATTGCGCAATAGAATTCAGCAGCCAAAATGAAGTGGTATTTGTATTGTAAAAACTGCTGTTTCTTTTAATGAATACACAGGAATGGCTTAGATCCCCATTGGATATTGATGTATATGCAGTGCAGTGGGACGCACAATGGATTTCAGATCCAATACCCCAAATATCAGAAATAGAACATTTCAGAGATCGTCTCTGAGACAAGCTGAGACACCCACAGAAATCGGCTGTATAAAAATTCAGTTCTTCAGAAAGCGCTATCCCCGCTGCAGCACCTTCCCTATCAGTACAGTGAGAGGAGTGTGAGCTCCCATCGGCCGCTCGGTCTGTATATAGTGGGTTGACGTCACAGAATCCCGCGGTCTCTGATTGCTTCATCTCTGCACATGTCATGCAGGCTATGGCCCTTCTTCCTCCTCAGAGTGCTTTGCCCCATGTAGCGGCCATGTGCTCGCTGCCATTTATCAATCAAAAGCACAACTTCGTTCACCCGAAGTACCCAAAGTTCGACTTTCGTCCGAACCGAAGTTTTCTGAATTCTAAACGAATTCCACTTCGTTAGAATCAATTCGCCCATCTCTAACTGGCACATATAGTCACATACATATACACTTGCACATATGTACAGACATACACTATACATATATACATTGGCACATATAGTCACATACATATACACTTGCACATAAACTCACACATACGTATACACACGCAAATACACTCACATTCACACATATACGTATGCATATACATTCACATATATATATATACATACACTCACAAATACCTACACATAGACTCACACATACATACCTACATACACTTGCATGTACACATACACTGTAACATTTGTGGTTCGCACACTGGGCTCCTTTCCCTGACCCACTCTCTTTTTGTAGGTTTTATATTATCTCAAGAAGTCCTTGCATCTTCTGAAGAACAATGCTGCCCTCCTGCCTGTAGAGCAAGTTGAGTGTGTGATTTGCTGCAAGGGGAAAGACAGATCCCCTTCCTAGCAGCTCTTGTCCCTGGCTGCTGGAGGATCTGGAGAATTGACACATAGAAAGTTTTCCTGCTTTGCATTTGTAACATAAAAAGGAAGGGCCTTGGGATTATAAAGTGCGGCTAAAACAATGGTCCCGGCAGAAACTGAAGATGCACTTGAACTTACACTGTTTCTCCTGAACAGAATAGCACCTAATTTACACTATATTCTCACAAATACCTGTCACACTCAAAGCGAGGAAGGCAAATGTATGGCGCTCTGAAGAGCGTATTGTATTCATATGTATATTTCATGGGTTCAACCTTGTACTGTATGCACAGAATACCTATTAGCTCAGCTCTGCCAAAGGCGCTTTCTATAGGGGCTTTACCTTGACCTGAACAAGGCAATGTCGTCCTCTTCAAAAAGATGGGTGGTTGCCTTACTATACTATACATATATATGTATATATATATCCTGGAGAGAATATTAAGGATAATATCTTTGGAAGTTGAGGAGAAACGCTGTGACAAGACCAAAAGGCTTCTATTACATTATTCTATGTATTTATAAACTACAAGATGGAGTTGGCGTCTATGTAATTTCTTGTAACACTGCAGTAGTACTGGGCTATAATCTATATAATCCACACAGGAATTTCATGCTCCATAGTGACTGGTTATATCCCTTATATTGCACAGTAAGGGGTAAAATATTTGTTAAAGGGCAAGTATCCAGTTTTCTTCAATAAAGCTTTATCATTGTCTAATGAAATGGTTTAAAACTTTCTATTAGATCTTTTTTTGTTTCCACTTCTCACCAGTGTCTTGTTCAGTGAATGAAAACAGTAAAACCTTAATTCTTCTCTGTGTAGAAAACCGTCTGTGAGCTAAACAGATTGATACATGATAGGAAATCATCTGAACAGGAAAAAGAAATGCTTGCTGTTTACCTTTTAGTCTGTATTCAGGTTCACACGATTTTATAGGAGGCGTATAGCAGCACGTACTGTACATGCCACTATACCCCTACTGCAGGGGCGTAGCTATAGTGGGTGCAGATTTAGCCGTCGCTACAGGGCCCTGGAGTCTGAGGGGGCCCAAAAGACGCTCTGCAACATAGGAAAACACCAGTATTATAATTGGTACATGGTTAGATGGGGGCCCCACCAGAGATTTTGCACTGGGGACCAAAAGCTGTATGTTACGTCTCTGCCCTACTGCTTTAGAAATACGCCCGGCCATTGTGTACTTTTAAAGCACTCCAGCTGGCCCCCATGCACTTTCATGGCAGGTAATCATAGCACTTATTGAGTGCTATGATTTTCCGTATTTACGAGACCTACTTCAAGCGTATTGCTGCGCAATTATGCACCAAAGTGCAACCCGCAAATAAAGCGTGTGGACATACCCTTAAGGGCCGTTCACACGGCTTATTGCAGGGATGGATTTGAGCCATATTGCGCGCCGTACTGTGCTGCAATACGGCTGGAAAATCGTCGCCCGCCATTTCGGTATTCTACAGTTCTCTTAGAGATACTATAGATTCCGTCTCTCCTCCTCGCTCGGCGAATAGGCCGAGCAGGAAGAAAGTGACATGTTCATTATCCCGGCAGGATACACGCCGTGGATAATTGAAAGTCTATGGGGCCGGCGGGCAGCGCCCCGGCCCCTCCCCGCCCCTTACTCAAGCCGTAATTGCGTGAAAAATCCGTCCCGCAGTTACGGCTTGAATAACCCGTGTGAACCGGCCCTTAAGGTGTTAGCGTGCTCTAACCAGATACTGAGTGCTTGCTACAGTTGAGTGTTTGCTACAGTTGTACTGAGTCTACACAATTCTTTGTATGGGTGGAGGGCACTTTTTACATGGTGACGCTATGAGGCTTTCCCCCAAACTGTTTGGCAGGGTTAAAGGGATTGTCCAGTATGTATAAGAATTAAATAAACTACTGATGCCCAATAAAATAAAAAGAAAGCTAAACATCCTAGTCACCTCTGCTCCAGAGCTGGCTCTCCTGCGTCTTCTGTTTCCATTTTTATTCTTTCAAGCAGAACGTCACTGCTGCAGCCGCTGATTGACTGCTGTTCTCATGTGTCTCTGCTTACATCACCATTCCAATGGTGACTTAACCGAAGTCAATCAGCGGCTGCAGCGTCCATTAAAGAGGTTTTGCCACAATCTATTTCTACCTCCTGCAGCCAGCTCTTCAGCTCTGTGTGCTCAGTAGGGGGCGTGTGCGATTTGTTTGAATTTCATATCATGTGACCCAGCAGGATGACATCACCAGGCCTTTCCTCTCTGTAGTTAAAGAAAGGTATGTTTCTGTGTAAAACTGTAAGTAGCCACATTGTAGCTCAGAGGTAAACCTTTTGCCTCCAGACACAAAGGTCCTTGGTTCAAATCCCTGCAGGAACCACACCTGTGGATTTTATTTCTCTTTATCAATGCACAGAGCTCATTGAGGTTTCTTTTTTAAATTTATTTGCACTGTTTGACTAATTACTGAGGAGGACAGAGGACGGGAGTAGAATGACAGCAACTGGGGTTTGAACACTCAGTAGCTTCCTTGGAGGAGAGGCGATGTCTGAGCATGTGCGACTAGGACTGAGGAGCTCTCAGCCCTGGTCGTATCCAATGGAGACAAGCTGTAAACAATGGATTACTAAAGGAGCAGCTGAGACAAAAACGGTCCAGAATTTTTAATAATGATGAATGGTGAAAATGTTTATTATTTAATTTACAAACTTCCCATGTCAATTTTACTTAGTTGCAAAACCCCTTTAAGAAGAAAAAACTAGTCAAGACTAGGAAGAGCTAACGTGGAACAGAGGTGAAGAGGAAGGTGAGTATAGGGTCTTTTCTTATTTTATGGGACCAATAGATGATTTTTTTTTGTGTACTGTGGAAAACCCATTTAAAGTGTAGTGTAGTTATTTCTGTTTTACTGTCCTGTCATATGAAAAGAATATCAATGCCAGATCTGTTTCATGATGAGCACCAACAGTGACCAACAAACCCTATTGACTATAATGGGGTCCGTTGAGTATCCATTACGGAGTGCATCATTTTAGAGGAAAAAAGGCTGCATGCTGCGCAATTTCCTCTGTCATTTTTGACGGAATCTTTTAACGGTACCTCCAACCCAGGGGTAAATCTACTGTAGCCTTCGTAAAATTGAAGGTTTACAGAAAAGTGTAAGGGTATATTCACACTGTGTATTTGCGGGGCATACTTTGGTGTGTAATTGTACTGCAATATTCCCAAAGTAGGCCCTGCAAATACGGTAAAATCATAGCACGCTTATGTGCCAGGAAAAGGGCGGGTGAATGGAGGCTGGGCTGGAGCAGTTTAGGAGTACACGCTGGCCAGCGCATATTTCTAAAACAGCAGGCGTATAGCGGCGTGCACAGTACGTGCCAATATATCAACCTAATTCACCCCTCTGACATTCAACATTGGCAGCTTTGCAACACTACAGCCACTGCCTGGCATTGTGGACACAATGATCTAAATTTGGGAAAAAAATAGCTGGATTTTCAGACTTTCTGGATGATTGGTATTAAATTGTGTAAAAAACATTGCAGTTCAGGGCACATTCCAATATATTATGAAGTTGCTTTGTTACTGTAATATAACATAATCCAGTGTATCAAATACAAAGCAGCCATTTGTTAGGGAACATCTGTAAAAATAAATAAATAATAAAACTGTGTGGAAAAAAAAAATCAAAAAGAATTTAGAATTAGTATGCAGCCTACAATAACGCGAAATGAATAGATGCATACACGTTCTAGAGACGCCCTGATATTTGCCTTGCTAATTAACATACTACTTATCTGTTTCCAAGCAGATAGATCAATGATTACCATCGACAAAGTGCCCTTGAATAGAGAACCTTAGGGTAACAGGCACTCGGGAGAGATAGGTCTGCTTCACGTCTCAGGCTTAGGGTTAATGTCCGTTTAAAAAAAAAATGACAATAGTGACGTCGGGTCTGTTAAAATATTGAAGTTGCGCATAAACATGTTGGAGTCACATTCACTAGCAGTGGGGGTGACAGCGGGGGTGAAAATCTCTCCTCTCAGCTCCACCAAGGCTCGTGCGAAAGTTATCACGCCTATTTGCATACGAAAGGCGAGGAGGTAGACAAATATAAATTTAAAACAAAATCACTGTAAATGAAAACGTACAGCTTCAATATTAATCAGCGAAGCAGAAATCGTGTGAAAGGGAGCATGAAAAGCCGTAAAATAGATGTGTGCGTTTAATCAGACAGCGCTGCGCCGGCCACAAAGAACCAGGCTAATTAATCTCAGCAGGTAGGCGCTAACCTTCAGACTTCATAAATAAATAAGACTTGGAACAATGTCTAGCAGGATGGCGGCACCAACCAGGGATTATTTCTCAAACTACTGTTTTTGGACACCCGGAAAAAAAAAAAATGTGCATTTCGGATGTGGAATTAGTGGCAATATTGTTTCCTTGGTGTTAAAAATATATAATAAAAAAAACATCATCCTGGTGAGCGAGTCCTCCTTGGTTTATGTGTGGTCCTGTGTGGGTCTTCTTAACAGCACCAATGCATTGTGAAGTATTATCCCTGAGTCTAGCAGCAGAGCATTAGTCAGCATTCACACAGTGCGTTTTTGATGCGTTTTTTTTGTTTTGTTACAGAAACGCACAGCATTAATTACTGTGCATTGCTGCCAAAAAAGAAATGCAGCAAGAACGCACTGTGTGAAAGCTCCCTTATGACAAAGTCTATTCGAAACTGCTACTTTGCTACAAATGTTTTAATTTTTTTTTTTTTATATATTTGAGTCTTCATTCATTGAAGCTTTAGAAAACAGTATGGCTATGTCTACACAGCACGGGTATTTGATCAGAATTACGGCGGATTCAGTATTTAGAATCCGCAGAAAATCCGACTGTACCCAGCACTTTGTAGACCTCAATAGAAAATCCGTGCTGTAGTCTACACAGCACTGATTTTTTACTGAGCATCTCTAAACCGCTGGCCATCTGGAGGAAGAGAGAACATGTTCTATCATCGGCTGGATTTCCGTCGGATTCCTGTAGCCTCAATGTACGGGGCTGGCAGGAAATCAGAAATTCAACCGCATTTTATTTTACCATTGGATTTCTGACGGTTTCTTAACTTAGCAGTGTAAGGCTATGTTCACACGGTTTAAAATGGGCCATATTTCGGTCCGTAATTACGCGCCGAAGTGCGCCAATTACGGGCCGAAAACGGCCCATTCATTACGGTAATTCACAGTTCTCATAGAGACATGTCACTTTCTAGCGCCGTATACGCGCCGCTAGCAGTGATTGTCTATGGGCCGGCGAAGTGCCGGCCCCCTGCTTACTCCCCCCCTCCCACCCCCCCCCAGTCCACACGGCGTAATTGCGGGGCGAAATTACGTCCCGCAATTAAGCCGTGTGAACATGCCTTAAGTGCAATATCCGTGACATATCTGCATTAAAGGGAGCTAATAGAGGACCTGTGGCTATACCTGACATGTCTGTTTTAGTAATTCCTTGTGTTTCCTGTGAAGTAACAATTCTGAAGCATCTTCTCTTAGGCTAAGTTCACACGGCATAATTGCAGGGTGTAATTACGACCCACAATTACGCCGTGTGTTCGGGAGTTCGCGCTGATCGGCACAAGCTCCCGTGGGTGGGGCTCACAGCATGTAAATGCCGTAAATAATTGACATGTGTCACTAGCAGCGCCGCAGTCCCCAGTCCGGGCTGCGGGCGCGCTCGTCCCTCTGTGTCCCCTTCTGCACCCGGGGCGAGCGTTGCCACGGTCTCCACGTCGGGCTGCGGGCACACTCGCTCCCTTGGGAGCATTCACTTAGATCACCACGCTCCTGCTTCCCCACGTCTGTCTGGCCAGCCGGTGCGTGCGCCCCCATTGCTTAGGGCGCGCGCGTGCCGACTTTCTCAGATTTAAAGGGCCAGCTGACCCTATATAAGGGCTCCACCTCCATTAGCACCCTGCCAAATTCATAGCGCCCTTGACCTATGAGAGGAAGCCTTGTCTTGTTCTGGTTAGTCGCTCCTGTGTACCAGACCCGCCTGCTTACGCCCTTGACTCCGAACCTTCGCTGCCTGTCCCGACCTTCTGGCCTGACCCCGACTCCGATTTCGTCTACTGTTCCTGTACTGCGTTGCACCTCAGCCACATCAGGGGTAGCGACTGGGTGGAATCCCGCCGCAGCAAGTCCAACCCGCCATGCGGCGGGCTCTGGTGAAAACCGGGTCCCACTTAGATTCCGCTTCCTGGTGTGGTCTGTACCACCACTTGCGGCGGTCCAGTGGATCCACTACTCCAGCTCGTTACAACATGTCACTTATCTCCCCGCATGTCGCATTGTACGCCCGGGGAGAGGAGGCGTAATCCATAGTTCTTTATGAGAACTGTGGATTACTGTAATTATTGGGATGTATTTAGCCACGTATTGAGCGCAGTACGGTGCGAAAAAGGCAGCGAAATATGTCCAAATTTAAGCCGTGTGAACAAAGCCTTAGGCTATGTCTACTCTGCATAGCAATACGGATGTATTTTCAGCGCTTTTAGGATTTTAAATGCAGCCTCATAGACTACAAACGACCTTGTCATCTTTTCTACGATCGACTTTCGGCTCTGGCATATTATACAACATGTTGTATAATACGCCGGTGCTTTTAGTTTTTTCGGCGTCTTTCCATACGATACAATTGTATGGGTGACATAAAAAAAAACTAGAACCGACCGCGTTTTTTGCACAAATCGTGACAAAAACCGCGGTCCTGCATCGGAATAAAAAGGTCCATTTGGCCCGTTTTTTGTCCGATGCTGTCTAGACCTAGCCTTATATCTTTGTGTTGTGCTGTTCCTCTGTTATTTCTAATAGAAATATATTACTGAATCTGTCAGCTGGGTGTTACCAGCTGGGGGGTGTCCTTGCAGAATCTTACATTGTCCAATCAGTGCTGACAGTCAGTATCTGTAGGGACACAACTCTTTAAACACTGGGAGTGTGACACATATCTGACTGATTCAGTAATACATTTCTAGAAGGAAAAACAGAGGAACAGCACATCAAAGTCATAAGAGAAGATGCTCCAGAATTGTTATTTCATTGGAAATGCATAAACTTACTAAAACAGATATGTCAGGAAAAGCATTCCAAGCTCTGTCCCCTTATTGTGGCTTCTTTACTCACTGTAGTCTCCTGATATACTACTTTCTTGCTCTGCCATCGCTGTAATGGAAATCAACCCCATGCACTGACATCTTTCTCAGCTTCTATTTATACATATAAGTCAATGAGTAGAGCTGCAGTGTAAGGGCATGTTCACACGACAGGTTTGGCCGCGGGTTCGGCCGCGGTCGAACCTAGTCCGACTCTCGCCGCAAACTCGCGTCTCCTGACGAGGGTTTGCAGCGCGGGTGGGCCGTGGTCTCGGCGCGGGTGGGCCGTGGCTTGGGGCACGGCTTGCGGCGAGGGTTTGCCCCCAAGCAAATTAATAGGCAGGGGGCAAACCGCGCCATGAGCTGCGGCCCATCCGTGCACCACCGTGGCAACACCGCGCGGCCACCGCGCTGCAACTCCCTGGCCAAACCCGCGGCATGTGTTTATTAACGCGGTTTCCCATAGGAAACCATGTTAATAAACTGGGCGCGGTTCGGGCGGCGGAAACCGCTTCGGAACCCGCGGCCAAAACCGCGCCCACAGCCGCCGTGTTAACATGTGTTAACATGTTAACAGGGACAGAGCCACAACCAGAACCTTTGGTGAGAAAGTTAGTGCATTTCAGACTACACAGAGTAGTTAGTCTAAAATAATCATAGCTGTGCTTTATTAAAGCAAGTAAACTTTATGTTTCAGATCCTCATTATTTTTAAGATCTCTGCTGAAAACATGCTCTAACCAGATACTTCGTAGGGTGCTTTCACACGGTGCGTTTTTGGTGCAACAATGTATAGCATTAATTGTTGTGCATTCCTGCACAAAAAACGCATCCAAAAAATGCATCAAAAACGCACCAAAAACCGCACTGTATGAAAGCACCCTTAGGCTAGGTTCACACGGCGTAATTGTGGGGCGTAATTACGCCCTGCATTTAAGCCGTGTGGCCGGGAGCGGGGGCGGGAGCGGGGGGCCGGCACCTCGCCGGCCCATAGACTTTCATTACCAGCGGCGGATATAGGCAGCTGGTAATTCACATGTCACTTATATCCCTCCGCGGCGGATTCGCCGAGCCGGGAGAGGAGACGTAATCCATAGTTCTCTATGAGAACTGTGGATTACCGTAATGACTGGGACGTATTCCAGCCGTAATTTGCGCACTCCGGCGTGTAATTACAGACTGAAATACGTCCAGTTTTAAGCCGGGTGAACATAGCCTTACAGGTGAGTGCTTGCTCCAGTTGTATTTAGTCTAGACAATGCAAAGTAAATATCTTGGCTTTCAGACTCATACATTTTACATGCATTGATACATTGTAAGAAACTGTTCATGCTGCTGTGTATAGCTCAGTTGTCTAGGTTGGATACCTCTGTGACAAAATCTTAGTTTTCATGTTGATCCCTGATGTAGGAATCTGTGACATTCTGAAACTAGTAGCAGTTTCAATAGTAATCTGGTTGCATTTTGGAGATTCTTTAGCTTCAATGAATGCCGTGTGCTACACTAGTAACTCATGGAGTTAGAATGCCACTGGCCGGGGCGTTCGGTAATATCTCCTGTGTTTTGTGTGGTGCCCTTCATTCTTTGCTCCTGAATAACATTTTGTGTATTAGCACGCTGTTATCTCTAGAATCTATATTTTTAACAGGAGTACATTTACCATTAGGAGCTGTTTACACGGCACAGGACAAATACTGGTTGGTTTATCCGACCGATATTTGTCCTGTTCTCGTGCCGTGCACACGGCCGCCGGGGGACGGCTTTTCTCCGCAGTTTTAAGCATATCTTCCGGCTGCATGGACTCCCTCTACATATTGTTTCAGATCGGGGAGTTCAATTCGTCTCAAGATTTTGGCGAGGCCTCTGTTCGCTACAACAAGTGGAACTGGACTTCTCTTCCGCGTACCACCCGCAATCCAATAGGCAAGTGGAGAGAGTGAACCAGGTCCTGGGTACCTATCTCCGCCATTTTGTATCAGCTAGACAAGATAATTGGTCCAGTCGGTTGCCATGGGAGTAATTTTCATATAATTCTCTGGACTCTGATTCCGCTGAGGCATCCCCATTCTTCATTGTCTTCGGTCGGCACCCCTGTCCACCCCTTCTGCTGCTCTCTGCCTCCTCTGTTGTCTCTGTGGACAATCTGGTCCGCGGCCTATCTGCCATCTGGAAGGAGATGCGCTTCAGGCCGCTGCTCGTATAAAGGTTCAAGCGGACAAGAAGAGAAGACCCCCTCCTTCCTTTGTTCCGGTAGATAGATTAGGTCTGCTTTAAAATCCCTAGCTACAAGCTGGGCCCCTGTTTTTTAGGTCCCTTTGAAGTCCTGAAACGCATCAACCCGGTGGCCTACAAGCTCCAGCTCCCTCTTACTATGCACATCCCAAACGTCTCCCTGCTGAAACCAGTCATTCATAACCAGTTCTCTCGGTCAGTGGTTCCCCCGTCTCCCGTAGCTGACTCCACCAATGTTTTTTACCACCAAGGAAATTTTGGCTATGAAGACGGTTAGGGGGAAACGATTTTTCTCGGTCGACTGGAAGGGGTTTGGGCCGGAGGAAAGGTTGTGGGAGCCGGAGGATAACATCCTGGACCAGGGTCTCTTGTCTAGGTTTATGCGGGCCAGGAAGAGGGGGAGGCCTAAGGGGGTGGGTACTGTAACGGGTGTCCCCGCGACCACCATGTCGGGTCGCGGGCATACCCGCACCTACGCAGCGTCCTCGGCTGCGAGCAGCGTCGCATCCTGGTACTCGGGCTGCGGGCGCGCCCGCAGTTCTGCCCCACCCCTACCTCAAGGCATTCCTGTCCCAGCACGTGGTCCTGCTGCTTGCCGGGTGCACGCTCGCCCTCTAGAGCGCGTGTGCGGTACTGCAGCTAAATTTAAAGGGACAGCGTGCCAGTGATTGGTTTCATTGGCGCTGACCCTATTTAAGTTCTGCCCTTTTCTCATATCCCTGCCGAATCGATAGTGCCCTGTGCCTAGAGAGGAAGCGTTCCCTTGTGTCTTATTGCCGTTACTGTGTATCGAACCCTTCTGCCTCCGTCCCTTGACGACGAACCATTGCCGCCTGTCATGACCCTCCTGCCTGTCCCTGACTATGAGCCTGCTTCACGATTTTGTACCACGCTGCACCTAGGCCGCCGCCACAATCAAGTCACGCCAGGGGTAGCGACCTGATAGCAATCCGCCGCAGCAAGTCCATCCCGCTTTGCGGCGGGCTCTGGTGAAAACCGGACCTACTTAGACTCCGCTCCCTGGTGTGGCTATTACCATCACTTGTGGTGGTCCAGAGGATCCACTACCACTGACTGTTACACCTTTTCTCTGTTTAGGCTCCACTCCTGGTTTTGGCTTACATATACTGCTGCAAAATACGCGTAAAAAAACATTGGCCCTCATTTAGTGATGTGGTTGCACTAAAAGTGTCTTAGGCCAGGTTCACACTACTTATAGCAGCGCTTACTGTGCACGCCTCTATACATCTGCTGTTTTAGAAGTACCCACTGACCAGTACATACTTCTAAAGTGCTCCGGCCCAGCCCCCATACACCTTCCCTTTCCTCGGCGCGTAACATGTCACTTCTTTCTCCAGCGCTCAGTATGTGCCGGGGAATACGCTGTGAAATTGTAGCACTTAATTAGTGCTATGATTTTATTGTATTTGCAGGGCGTACTTCAGGCGCAATTACCCCCCCTCAGTATGCCCTGCAAATACGTTGTGTGAATATACCTTAAGAGGCACCAAAACTGGCACATTTATTATGGGCTTAAGACACTTTCTACACACTGCTCTACAGGTGGCTGTGGCTTACCGAAAAGTGGGCACGGCTACAATGCAACATGCTGCATCCAAAATGCACCAAAATTCTGGTGTAAAAATCAAGCCAAAAACTGATCTAAAAAGTGAGGCTTAGGGTCTAAATGGGGCATGTATGAACTTCGGCGGGTCGAAGTTGAAGGTTTCATCTTTTTTTTTGTGTATACTGCGCTGATGTCATTGCTCGTGGTTGCCGGCAAGTGCGCTCATAAATGCTGTGTAAACTTCGATGCCTCCGGCTCAGACAGACCACATTGAAATAGGTCTGCCTGTCGGAGCTGTAATGCGCCTCACTTTGCCAAACCGCATTCATACATGCGTCAAAGTTTTCAAATGTGATGAGACCCGCCCTCAGAATGCCCACAGCACGCCCCTTCATGTTAGGTGCATTGGAAAGTGGCAAAGCGCCTAACATATATTTTTGGTGCTTCCGACATCGGAGCCGGGACAGTGAGGCGCATTATACGCCAGAAAAAGTGTGTAAACTCCAATCATACATGTCCCCCTAAGACTTTCTTTGTTGCTCATAGCAACCAATCAATGCTCCCTTTTCACTAAATATAATGCTCTGAATTGGTTGCTTTGGGCAACAACGAAAGCAATTGACCTAGACAGTTTACATACATGTGGCCCTTAGTGCATACTACGTTATATTGAATGGATGATGAATTCATTCAATGGTTTTGTGATGCATGGAAAAACATTTACCTTAATGTGTTTATTGACCCATGTAGGTGCAGCATACATTGACAGTGTCCGTTTTTACATTTCCCGTCAAATATCCCTTAAATTTTAACACATGGAAGATGCAGGGTGCAGCGCTTTTTCAAGTTGAACAAAAACGTGTACGTTACAGTCTGTTTTTTAAAAGTGTATGTCAATGGAAAACGTATCCTATTGTATGTGTCCATGTTGTAAATGTAAAAGTTTGTATCCATCATAAAAATATAAAGAAACCTACCCAATCAAATTGAAAGGAAAAATGGGTGACAGCCAATAGAAAAGCTAGTTAAAAAAAAAAGATGTCAAATGTCTACTGAAAACAGTGCATGTTTGGCATGCAGGGCATGAATACAGGGGTAGAGCTACAGGTGTCGCAACAGTCACAATTGCAACCTGGCCCCTGAGCTAGGGGGGCCCACAGCCCCCCTCACCACATGGCTGCATCACTGGGTCACGTAGACACAGCGATCACAGATGTCACCTGCAAATTATTTTTCCTGTTCACTCCACTTCTTTTGGAGGGGAAGAATGAGGGGTAGTAGCAAGACAGAACAAACACTGTGGGGCAGATTTATCAATAGTGTCTTACTTTTAGACAGTGTAAAGTTAGACTAGACAATTTTATAATGTGCCACATTTATCATCTCGTTGATAAACCTGGTGCAGGTTAGAACTGTCTAGTCTAACTCTGTACCACAATTAAGTTGTCTTACTTTCACACCAGAAACGCCGACAAAATCTGGGCGCATTTTTGGTCGCACTTAAGCCACGCCCCTTTCCCGCGAAACCACGCCCCCTTTTACGACGCCCTTTGTCAGACGAGGTGCAGAAGCGTCTGAAACTGTCTAAAACACATAGTAAATGTGGCGAAAAGCTGGTTTCTGGTGCAAATGGAGCCAGATGCTTTGATAAATCTGCCCCTTTGACTTTATAACTTGTTTTTCCTTGCCCCATTTGAAATTAATTTTCTATTACTGGACAATTCCTTTGAACAGAAATAATTTTCTGCAGCGCGCTACACCGCAGACATCCATCACATCAAGTAGGGAACCTGTTGTTGAAAAGTATTGGTCCACAGTCATTGTCTGGGGGTAGGGGCCCCAAGCTGAAGCTACGCCCCTGAGTGTATACATTATAATGTACATGTTTTGATATAGGGTCATTCCATATCAAGTGATCCAAATATGAATTTTTTTTTTTTACCTGATGTCTTTAGATTTTTTTTATTTTTATGAAGTACAACTTTAGTTGTACAAATTACAAATGAAAAGTTTTGAATTTTTTACTTCATCATTAATATTTTTAAGGATTTCAAAGTTTGAAAAAGCGGTATCATTTTTTCTCAAATGGTACCGGGCTTTCATTTGATATGTCACAAGAACTATGTTTCTTTATATTTGTTTTGGAGAAATCAATTAAAAGGGATTGTGATGTGCAATGTGAAAAAATATGTTTTTAAATTGTGAAAATGCTGTTGGTTACTTGTGTTCTTGGTTGTTTTTTGTACAGAGATTAATTTGGGGGCATCCAAACTTATCCATTTTTTTTAAAGCTTTGCATTGTTTTTACTCGTGTGAGTTTCTTCCTTTTTTCTTTTCAAAAAAAAACAATAATTATTTTATATTAATTATTATTATTTATTTTAGAGCGCCTTTAATTTCCAGGGCGCTGTACATTTGGGGGAATTAATACATAACAAATATTGAAAAAATACAAGGGTGACAAAAATGCTATAACTGAAGCAGAGGGGAAAGAGGCCCTGCCCGGAGGGTTACAACTCAAGGAAAAGGGGAGAACAGAAGGTGGGGGGCAGACAAGCTTGGGGGCCCGGTGTAGTTGGTGGGGTTGTGGGGGTTGTAGGCATCCTGAAAAATGGGTTTTAGGTTTTTTGAAACTGGTAAAGTTGGGGAGGTCTTGTTTTGGGGTTTAAATTCCAGAATGGGGGTAAAGCACGGGAGAATCTTGGAGCGGTTATGGAGGAGGATGAGAGGGGGGCAAGGAGAAGGGTCCTGTGAGGAGGGGAAAATTTGCGTGAGGGGAGGATCTGGAAATTGGGGCAGAATGTTTGGGGGGAGAGGTTATGGAGACCCCTTGTAGGTCAGGGTTGAAATTTTGAACAAATTTCGTTGGGCAATGGGCAGCCCGTAAGGGAAAGGAGAGGGGGGCAGAGGAGTAGCAAGGAGAGAGGTGAATCAGACGGGCAGCAGAGTTTAGGATGGATTGGAGGGGAGCGAGGGTGCTAGCTGAATTCAACATTTATATGCAACAATAAAGAAACACAAAGAACAAATACCATAAGATCCAGAATAAATACATCTCAATCATCATAACACAAACGGCTCAGCATTTTCAACTTGAATTCATTGAACAAACCAAAAGAAAAAAGGTGATCATATCCTCAAGTGTGATTTTCTAAATAATCTCATGCTATTTATATGTTAAAAACAAGATTAAAAGAACCATTATTTTTAACACCTATTTATACATGTAACAATTTTTTTAAGAAGAATAGTACAGTAGTTAAAGGGGTTTTATCGTTACAAAGATCATGTCTCAGATTATGGGGACAGTTTAAAAAAAAAGCACTTTTGTAATTGGGTTGCATTACCTTGTCACTTGGTTTAGCAGATATCAGCTTCGCTGTAAATCTGTCTTTTATTTCTGCTGTTGCTGGGTCAGAACGCCCCCAGGTCGATTCCTGTGCCTAGACACGCCCCTGCACTGTGATTGGCTGGATGACATTTCATTCAGCCTGTTGGGATATGCCCCAGACAGGAACGTCATGGCCACGCCCCCTGTGCTGTGATTGGCTGCCTGCCACTCTGTGTTTACTCCCCTCTGAGCTGTTTTAAATCGATAGTGAAACCAGAGTCTGCTGGCTCTATGTACATCTCAGCTCTATGGTGATGATCTGGGCAATTACTGCCTGTTTAAAGGGCTTTTGCCAAGAGGTTGATTCACCTCCTCACAGGTTCAGTTTGAACTTTGAAAAGAAGGCGTTCTGTTCCTCCGATCAAATTCAAGCCCTGCCTCCTTATGATATCATTATCTGTAATGTATAACATAAGGATTCAACACTGTGTCTGTAAGAACTGATTGTATAGTACAGTGAATAGGTGATCAGCTTGGCAAGCCAGAGGTTGGGAGTTCCCCATTGTTTTTTTTTTGTTTTTTTTTTTTTTTTGTTTTTTTTTATATAAATTGTACATATATGTAAATATATGAAAATATATGTGTAGACATCTATAATTTTATATATATATACACACACACACACACAGAAAGCGCCCCTATATAGTGTCCCATCCTCACAGTCACACCAAGCACTTCCAACATATGTGATACAATACATATACTCTCAGGGATGAGACATGATATAGGGGAGCTATGTATGTGTATATATATCATTATAGAGATTGACATATATATTTTAGGTCTCTCCACATATGTGTAGAATTTTAGGGGGTGGGGGGAGAACAAAACCCTGTGAGGGGGACTAGAACTCCAAAACCCTTTTGTTGTAAAACCAACACTCTACCGCTACACCATCACCCCAAGTCAGTTACAGGTTCAGCAGGTTCTTCTCTGAAAGCTGATTTGCATCTCCCCCCCATTATTTTCACTCATATCACTGACAGCAAGCAGAGATCTTTACTTGAAGCTGACATTTGTCCTTGTAGTTGAGTAAAAGGTCTCTGCCTGTTGTCAGTACAATTTGGTTGAATACCACTAGAACAGAAGTTAAAGCTGCTGGCTTTCAGTGTGTAAACTAAGAGATATAATACATATAATAGGTGCTTGCTGCAGCTTGTGGAGCCTCAAGGCTGCAGACATAAGCATGCAGGAGGCTACAGAGCTGTTATATCCAGAGAACCTTCTGCATCCCTGCTTCAAACAAAATGATGATGTCACAGTTCTTCAGTGAGGGGCGACACGCCTCCTGGCAGGAGAGACACGCCTGCTGAGAGGAAGAACAACGCCCCTGGATTTCAAACTCAATCTGAGAAAATTAGCAGAACAGAACGAGCAGCTCAAACGATAAATCCCCTTTAAATCCTCGTTCTATGAAATATGAACTAATCAAACAATAAATAGTACGTTTTTAAACTGGTCATTTATCATCAATTTGTCCCTTCTAGTGCGTGAAATGTAATCTTGTCCATAAGAGCGTACTAGCAATGGCCATTTCCTTTTGTGTCAAAGAGTCTGTACGGCCTGTCGTGGTGCACGGCTCCACCTGAGTTAATATCTGATTTGTGTTAGCTTTTAAAATTTCTGGTTTTCCTGGATACAAAAAGTATGGTGCTGGACCAGAAGGATGCAAAAAAGTCAATTCTACTTCTTTATTTTCACAATCTTTGGAGAATACAGTAGCCAGCCACCAGCGCCAAACACACTCACCAATATTGTAGCACACCGACTCCCTTGATGTCTGTGTAGAGACTGTTTGTTCAAGAGTGAACATGTCAGGACATGAAAGCGCTGAAGCTGTGTCTTAGGGTATGTTCACTAGGCACCTTGTGTCCGTGTGACGTATGATCAAACGTAGTGTGCGCTAAATCTAAGGGTGCTTTCACACAGAGTGCTTCTTGGTGCATTTTTTATGTGTTTTTTGTGCAGGAAGGCACAGCAATTAATACTGTACATTGGTGTACAAAAAGTGTGGCAAAAATCGCGATTTTTACCGAGATTTTTGCCTTTTTTTAGTGCAGCAATGTACAGCATTAATTGCTGTGCCTTCCTGCACAAAAAACACATAAAAACGCACCGAAAACACACTGTGGGAAAGCACCCTAAGGAAATGAAAAACTATCCATAGCTAGTCCTGCTCACACACCTGCTGTAGATCAGGTGAGGGAATCTCACGTGAGATAAAAACTGTAATAGCAACAAGGGTGCTTTCACACGGAGTGTTTTTTTTTATGCATTTTTTGTAAAGAAATGTACATCCCTAATTGCTGTGCCTTTCTGCAAAAAAAAACGCATCTGAAAACACATAAAAAAGCTGCGTTTTTTGTGCAATAAGGGACAGCAATTAATGCTGTACATTTCTGCAGAAAATGCTTCATGTGAAAGCACCCCAAAAGATTCTCTTGGACTTGTGGTTGCTACATTATATATCAGGACTTTTTTTGGGGGGGGGGAATGTTCGCAATCTCTGAATGTAAAAACTATGTCAGTTTATAGAACGGAGACAGAAATCTTAAAGGAGTTGCCCATATCCTAAAAAAAAATAATATTATGCGCTTTGGGCCAAATAAAAAAAAAGTGTATACTCACCTTCCTCCGGTCCCTGCTTCCAACTCTGGGTCTCTCTGGTCTTCTGTTTACAGTCTGCTAATTCTGAACGAGTACATCAATGTTGCAGCCACTGATTGGCTGCAGCAGTCACGTGACCCTCATTTACATCAACATTTGGAAGTGAACAGCCCCGAATGGTGATGTAAGCAGAGGCAGGTTACTTGGGGGGGGGGGACTCCACCAGTGGAGCTGATGCTTGGGGGGGCCCACCAGTGGAGCGTGTGCTTGGGGGGGGGCTCCACCAGTGGAGCTGATGCGTGGGGGGACTCCACCAGTGGAGCTGACGCTTGGGGGGACTCCACCAGTGGAGCTGACGCTTTGGGCCCCACCAGTGGTGGTGATGGTTGAGGTACTCCAATGGAGTAAAGTCTTGGAACCCGCCAGAGATGCTGATGCTTGGGGTTCTCCAATAGAGTTCATTTTTGGAGTCCAATAGTTGAGTTGATACTTGGGGTTCTCCAATGAAGTTGATACTTAATGCCCACCAGTGGAGTTGATTCTTGGAGCCCCACCAGAAGAGCTGATGCTTGGGGTTCTCCATTAGAGTTGACTTTTGGAGCCCAATAGTGCAGTTGATTCTTGGGGTTCTCCAGTGGAGGTGATTATTGAGGCCCATTCTACGGCTACTGTACATGACTGCAAAGTAGCTCCACGCCTTCCTTGCCCAGGGGCCTACCAGAGCCCAATCAGAGCTCAGCTTTCATTTTTCCAGAGCAGATTAACACAATAAGCTGAGCTCTGATTGGTTGGTGCAGGCAACAAAGACACCTTTAGAGTTAAACAGGTTTGATAAATGAGGTCCTATGTATTTCTGTGGTACTTGTGCTTCAATTCTGTGTATTTGTAGGCAAAGGAACAATATTTCTTGACTCAATCCTGCTCACACAGCTGAAGGTTTGTTACAACAGGTAAAAAATCAGAGACCACTATAAGGATGTTCTGAGCCTGAAACCCGTAATCCTACTTACATAGTTGACGGGATTGTTATAGTGTATCGGAGGAGTCAATATTCTGTATTATAAGGTCTATGTACTGTCTATACTGGGCACATACACATGCAGTATATATTTCACACACTCCTTATTATAAAGTCCTCTTATAATTAGTATTATTATAATAACAACCCTTGTAGCTCATATAATTCATTTTGTGTTATCTCTGCTCAGGCTCCTGGCTCCTGTCTTCTGAGATTCCAGATCAATGAGTGATGCTGCCCTTGAAGCTACTGCCAGACCCTCACTATTGGTAAATGCCCGATTATAGAAATTTCACTGTTTAAGAAGAAATATCTGATCTAAAAGGAAACAAACAGGATCATCGGCATTGTAGCAAGGAGGAGGTGGGTTATCCAGAGCAGCAAAACAAACAGCAGATCAACAACATAGACAGATCATCTAATTATCTGAGATAGATATGAAATAACTAAATAGATATTAGACAGATATAAGAAACTATATAGAAGATATGAGGTAACTAGATAGAAAGATGGGTAATTAAGTATATTACTACATTGCAGACGTTTCAGTAGTTTTGTTTGTGTGTTTGTATTATATTAATGCAGAAAGATGTTCTAGATCCAAACTGTTTTACACATAAGTAATAATAAGATTTGTGCTAA
This sequence comes from Phyllomedusa bahiana, assembly GCA_025379985.1. Lineage (NCBI taxonomy): Eukaryota > Metazoa > Chordata > Amphibia > Anura > Hylidae > Phyllomedusa > Phyllomedusa bahiana. The sequence continues at coordinate 35,693 of JAODAL010002542.1, read as the reverse complement.
ATGCGCTGGTGAAAGTATCAATTTTACCATCACTTGTTTTAGAAGCATATTAGTAGGGGATACATATGTAGCAGAGGTAGCTAAGATACATTTTATTCATATTCAATAAAATATTTTGATTTATTCCACAATTTCATATACAGATATATATTACTGGTCCGGATACACTGGAATTAGGTCACACCCACGACAACACCTTTTCTTACTCTGAAGGCTTTGTGTTATCATAGGGACACTCAAGCTCAAGACAACCCTTTTGATCAGATCATTCAGTCTCACACATTCTAGAAATGAAAAGGCTAGATTGTCATTAGTTAAGATGGGAAGCAATACAATTCTAAAATGTCAAATTCTAAAAAAAATTCTAAAATGCCAAAATTGTGGATTTTTTTTGTCATTTTACAGCCCCTGAAAATTGCAAAAAATCAACCCACACTCAGGTCCATAGGTGGAAAAACAAAAAAAAGTTGTTTGTCACAGAAAATGTTGCTGCAGCACAAATTTAAAAAATAATGTTATTTTTTTTAAAGTACTAAAACATAACAAAAACCCTACATATTTGGTATCACCAGAATATTTGCGAATAGAAATAACCCATCATTTGTACAGAAGAGTGAATGCCATAAAAAAATAAAAACCCTGTAAATATGATATAAGTAGGTTTTTTTCACATTTCATATAACATGGCACCATTAAAAATTACCTTGTCCTGCAAAAAATAACTATAAATAAAAAAAGGGGAGAGAGGCATGGACTGCACATCCTCAAAATATACGTTAATTTAATGCTTCTCAGCAAAAATTACAACAGTGAACAGGAGATTCTTAGTATACTTTTTGATCAAATGGTCTAGGCCCACTTGCCACTTCACGGCGACCTCTTTAAAGTGAGTCCTTACACTAATGGATATATCAATGCATGGCGGCCACCGCCGCAGCAATAACCACACAAGCAAGGGGCACAATCCAGTGGTCCGCAGCGCCACTGCTGCCAGACCTAACCCCCCAGCTCTGGGCTGCACCACCCCAAAGGCATAGCACCATAGCAGCAATGACTGCCACACAGCACCACCACCAGAAAAAGGAAAGGTTGACACAGCTTACCTCTCCAGGGCTCCCTGCAAGCAGACTGAAATATGAAAAGGTTATGGCTCTTGGAAGGCAGGGAGGGAAAAAAATGAAGAGCCAAAAAATTATGACTGGCTGTCAGGAAGGGGTTAAACATGTTAATGAGGCGATCATATGGAGTTCTGGTTGATGCAGTCCTAAAGACTATTAACCAGTTGGTGATCAGGCTGCAAACACTTCATTATTATTATTATTATTATTTTTTGAGCACCATTAAATCCTGGGCGCTGTACAAGCCAAGGGGTTCAGGTACATAATACTGTATTAGATAGATACAATAACACTAAGTAATATACTGATACAGGATGAGAGAGGACCCTGCCAGCAATGGCTTACAATCTACAATGGAGAAGGGGGGACATAAAGTGAGGGAAGTACAGGAGAAGTCTTGGAGATGGTTGTGTGAGGCGGTGACATAAGGAGAGAAGAAGGTCTTGTGAGGAGCAAAGATTTTGTGAGATTAAGGCAGAGATGTATGGGGGGGAAGAAGTTATGGGAGAGCCTTATATGTCAATGTTAGCAGTTTGAACTGAATTGTCTGGGCAATGGGAAGCCAGTGAAGGGATTGGCAGAGGGAAGAGGCAGAGGAGTAGCGAAAAGAGAGGTGGATCAGCCGGGCAGCAGAGTAGAGGGTGGATTGAAGGGGAACAAGAGTAATAGATAGAAGGCCATAGAAAAGAGTGTTACAGTATTCCAAGCGTGAGATGATGTTCAGCATGAAAAAGCAATTTTGTAGAGTCCAAGTCAAGAAAGGAGCAGATTCTGGAACTATTTTTCAGATGAAGGCGGCAGGAGGTGGTCAGGACTTGGATGTCTGGTTTGAAGGACAAGGCAGAGTTGAGGGTTATCGCAAGACAGCAGACTTGTGGGACTGGGGTGAGTGTGGATCCATTGACTGTGATAGATTGGTCAGATGAGGAGGGGGAGTGGGATGGGGAAAAGAGGATGAACTCAGTTTTTTCCCTATTGAGTTGGAGAAAACAGGAGGAGAAGGAAGATATGGATGATGGACAATCTGGGATCCTAGAAAGCAGAGAGTTGACATCTGGGCCAAAAATGTCGATTTGAGTGTCGTCAGCAGACAAGTGGTATTGGAAGGCATGTGAAGCTCTGAGTTCACTGAGGCCAAGGGTATAGAAAGAGAACAGTAGAGGACCCAGGACTGATCCATGAGGGACCCAATGAGAGAAAGGGCGTGAGAAGGAGGTGGTGCGAGAGTGAGAGATGCTCAATGTCCGATCGGAGAGGTAAGAGGAGATCCGCGAAAGAGCCAAGTCTGTGATCCACTGTGTTATAGGCAGAGGGCAGGTCTAGAAGGAGGATTTATCAATAGTGTTGAGTGATTACGTTGGCCATCGACATCGGTCGATGGTCGATAGTCGACCATCGTCGACCAGATCGTCGATAGTAGATTATGAGCGATGACCATTAAAGTCTATGGGAGAGCAACAACACCTTCATTTTACACCCAAACAGGGCTGGAGAACTGGAATTAAAATCCACAACAGTAAACTGGATACGTGCTACATCTTAGGCAACACACTTAGGTTATAAAAGTCACAGAAAAAAATCACAGACTATTCACTATCCCTGTCTTGTACCACAGCATGACCCTTAAACCTGCATGACCCACAAATTAAAAAGTGCCAGAAGGCAGTATGATTTGAACCATCAATTTTTACTTAACTGGACATTTAATATCCTGTCCTGGAACGCAGCATGTGCCCCAAACCTGCCTGACCCCCACATTTAAAAATGGGCCCTAAAAAGGAGTCTTTCAACCACCATTTTAGTTGAACTGGACATTGACTAACTGTCCTGTTTCCGCAGAATACCAATTAAACCTGTCTGACCCACAGATTAAAAAGTGCCGGAAAAGGGGGTCTTTCAACCACCATTTTAGTTGAAATGGACATTAACTATATCTGTCCTGTACCACAGAATGACCATTAAACCTGTCTGACCCACAGATTAAAAAATTTCCGGAAATAGGAGTCTTTCAACCCCCATTTTAGTTTCACTGGACATATACTGTCCCCGTCCTGGGTAGCGCTTGCCCCCTCCCTATGAGTGGGGACCAATTGAGCTTCACTTGGAAATACGGTTTTTAAACGCCCTTTCCCACCCAGGGCCCTTTTCTTGCACTTTTTCTAATTTTACTCAACGGCTGGAGGAAATTGTCTCTGTACTTTTTTTCTCTGCCCGTGCCCCTAGCCGGGGGGGGGCCTCTGAAAAAACCCTAATTGGTCAAGTTTCCCTGTACCCCCCTTGTAAATTCAGAGGAATTTTTTTACCACTATTTTGTACTGCAATTTTTTTGAGTTTAATTCTAGAAAAACATTTTTAAAATGGGAGGGAAATCCCAATGTTTTTTTTTTTTTTTTTTAATTGTATTAAAGGGGTTGTCTAAATTGGGGTTTGATGAATGTTAAAGATCTTGAAAAAACAAGTCATTTTGAAATATGTGTCCTTAACGTGCCCCACCTTTTCCCTGTTTCTGACGCATTTTTCGGATAATAAAAAGGTTTTTTGCCACATTTAAATTCACCTGTGGTGAATAAAAATTTTGCTGTTCACTTTTAAGTGCAAGGGCCTCAATGAACAAAGCTGTAGGCGCAAAGTGAAAAAAAACTATCTGTAATGATTCGAAATAAAAGGTTTTTTTTTGGCCCCTATCAATTCCCCTTGGTAACTACACAATTGGGATTCAAAATTTAACTGAAAGGTGGCTCATAACAAATCTGGACTGGGCAAAAGTGAAAAAAAAACAGGATCTGTAAGTATTGGAAAATAAAAGGTATTTTGGCCCCTTTTCAATTCCCTGGGTGACTACAAAATTGCTGCATTATTTTTAAAGGCAAGGTGCCTCAATGAAAAAATCTGGATGGGCAAAAAAGGCAAAAAAACGTATCTGTAATGTATTCGGATAATACAAGGTTTTTGGCCCCTATCAACCGTGCTGATAAAAAAATTGCGGTTTCTAATTTAACTGAAAGGTGGATATATAACAAAGGTGGAAGGGCAAAATTGAAAATGAAACCTATCTGAAATGTATAGATAATTAAAGTGGAGTTTTGCACCTAACAAAGAGCCCTGCTTTTTATAAAAAAAGATGTGTACCTAATATAAATTCGGCTGCCCCAAAATCCAGGAAAAATTTTTTTAATAGAAAACTTTAATAATAAAATATTTTCGTGCAATTTCTCACTAATTTGGGGAAATTTTTCCATTTCTTTATAGAGTTTTCTTGTTCGCCCGCGGGGGCCCCCCTCCCTCCCCCCCCCCCCCCGTGACTTTACAGCGGTAAAACCCTTTTTAAAAATTTTCCCACCCAAAATACTTTAAAAACTTCCAATCTCTAATTAAAATAAATTGTAAAGGGTACAGCTAAAAGTAGAGCTTTCTCTTGAAAAAAAGATAATTTTTGTGACTTTTTGGACAAGGGAAGCCACCCTTCTGCTGAGACCTGAGAGCACTGAGGCTGAAAGGAAACGTGTTTTTAAAACGAGGGCTGTGTTTTTCCCAATCGCAACCAACAACCCATCATGACGTTTGCCACACATCTCCCTCTCTATTCTGTAAACTGATTTGTGGCCGCCCCAAAATAAGAAGGCCCAAAATGGGCGATCTTAATGTGATTTCACAATTTTAACCTAAATATCCCCTGATCTAAAAATTTCGTCAAATAAAAACGTGCCCATTTTTAACTTTGTCGATAATAATCGTAAAAACCCATTTTTCAATGTAGCATTTTTTCTTTTTAAAATAAAGGTTGGCCCGTGACTTTGTCGAAGTTTTTAATTTTGTTCCACTGTATATTTGAATTGGACACCCCTAATATAGACAGTCCTTTATGGCATAGACACCAGTACTAATCTGTCTCCTGTCCCCATAGTTTGTTGCAATGTATCAGTGCAGGTAATATGTTTTGGAGTACAGGGAGCTCAGTTTCCAGAGGATATACTCAATAATCTCATTCAGACAACAGTGATTTTGCAATCTTATTTCTCAGCGCACCCATAAAAACAAGTGACCTGACTCTACTGTCGGGGCCATACACACCGAGAAATAGACAGGTATATGAAGCAGAAAGCTGCCTCGCATTTAAAATAAGCGCTATCCAATGCATATTTTCAACATCCCTAATGAAGGCGATACATCGTGAGACTGTGCCCTTACACCAATGGCACGCGATACTCCACAGTATACACGTTGCTTATTAGCAGTGGTGCCATTTGTCCACTCACGACAAACTTTCACCACAGCATCACATGAACTGTTCACACACTTCACAGTTTCAGAAATACTGCCACCCTTGCCTTGAAATCCAATAATTATCCCTTTTTATAACTCTGCTAAATCGCCCCTTTTTCTCAGATGGCAACAAGGGATATGTGTGTAGACAGCCTGTCACACACCTTCTATACCCACCAAACCAGCTCATCACACGTGAGTCCCTTTATGAGTTACATACTGCCGACATCAAAAGTAGGAAATAGTCATAATATTGTGACTTGACTGTGTATATTGTAAGGGTATGTTCACACGGCTGATTTGAACGATAATTCTGGCGCAGATTTAGTGCTGAATCCACCTCACAATGTTGTTAATAGAAAATCTGCGTCGCTGTGCACACAACTTGGTGCTGATTTCTGAGTCCTGAATTTCTGAATCCTGAACCTATATACTCTGGTTCCTGAATCGCTGAATCTATAGTATATAGAGGCTGAAAATCTTCCTCTAAAATCAGTGCGAAATCTGTGGATTTCATGCTGATTCAGCTCGGATAGTGTCATGGCTACTGTTCAGTGATGTGAACTTACACTGAGGTTGGGTTCTTAAATTGTGTTTATGTCGCAAGCAATTAAAAAAAAAAAAAAAGCATGTGTTTTTGTTTAATTTCTTCAACTGCAACACAAGAACCCAGCATTAGGGTATGTTCACACGGCGTATTGGGGCACGTACTGTACACGCCCCTGTTCACTTTCACTAGCAGCGGCGTGTAAGCGCCGCGAAGAAGTGACGTGTCACTTCTCTCCCCCGGCAGACAATCCGATTGGATTGTACACAGGGGGAGACGAGGCACAATTCATAGTTCTCTATAAGAGCTATGAATAACCGTAACTGCGGCACACATTTCGGCCGTATTAAAGTGCAAATACGTGGCGAAATGCACGCCGCAATTACGATGTGTGAACATATCCTTAGAGTACATTCACACGGCACTGAAAATGTCAAGCACGGAATTCAGATGAAGAAATGATACTGAATGTGGAAGACAGATTTTTTGCATTCTAGACTCAACGATGGGTGCTACGTAGAGAACGGCTTAGGCAATGTTCACACGGCTTATATGGGCGCGGATTGGAGCCGTACTGCGCGCTGTATTTGCGCTGCAATACGGCCCCAATCCGTCCCACTGTTCTCATAAAGAACTATGGATTTCGTCTCTCCTCCCCGCTCGGCGAATCCGTCGGGTGGGGAGAAAGTGACATGTGAATTATTTACGGCCGTAGATAATGACAGTCTATGGGGCCGGCGAGCTGCCAGCACCCCGCCCCGCCCCGCTGCACGGCTGCCGGCGTAATTGCGGGGTGAAATCTGTCCCCGCAATTACGCCGGCAATAAGCCGTGTGAACGGGGCCTTAAACAATTGACATGTCAATTCTTTATCAACACTGTTAATCAACGCCAAAATTAAGCAAGTAGAAATTTAGACAGGAGACATTGGAGGTGTTTTACAGCCGTTTTTGATGGGGTTTTTTTTGAGCAGATTACCTGCGTAATACATCACCAATAAAAAAAGAGTCAAAAACTATCATGTGATTGTGTCCTTAGGCTTAGTGCACACTGCATCATTTTGAATGGATGATGGATCCATTCTTCCAAAAAGGAAAAACGAATGCGTTAAAGTATGCATTGACTTATATAGGTGGACGGATGTGCAACGTAGATTGACATTGTGTCCGTTTTTACACTTTCCATCAAATATATGTTTAATTTTAACAGATGGAAGACACAGGGTGCTGCACTTTTTTAAGCTGAAAAAAACCATATATGTTACACTATGTTTTTTTTAAATGAATGTCAATGGGAAATGTTTCCTAGTGAACGTGCCCATGTTGTAAACATATATGTTTGTATCCATCATAAAAATATAAACAAACCTACCCGATCAAATTGAAAGGAAAAGCAGAGGACCACCAATAGAAAAGATAGTGGGAAAAAAACCTGTTTAACATGTACGCTAAGCGAATGCCAAACGTGCACGGTTTTGAGCAGATGTTTGATGCACGTTTGGCATTCGCTTAGCGTACATGTTATAACATACACGTTTTGATGGATGGTTAAATGCACTAAGCCAGTGTTTCTCAAAATCCGTCCTCAAGACCCACCAAACCCCGGGAGGTTTTTAGGATTCCCCCAGAAAGCACTGACAAATAATTATATCACTGTGAAGAATGCGTGCAATAATGACTTCCCCGTGCAAAATGAGGGAAAACCCGAAAAAATGACCTTTGGTAGGTTTAGGCCCCGTTCCACGGCTTATTCTGCCCCGGATTGGCGCCGTACTGCGCGCGGATTTGGCTTCGTACGGGCCAATCCCCGGCGAATTACGGAATCCCCTGCTCTCATAGAGAACAGTGGAATCCGTAGCTCCCCCCCGCTCGGCGAATCCCCCGCGGGGGGGAAAAAAAGTGAAGCACATTATTTACGGCGCGTACGACGTTAAACATACACGTTATGGGGCCAAGCGGTCAACCGCTCAGCTCACGGCCCCGGTCCAGGTCCCCCCCCAGTAATCACGACCGATTTATGCGTCAATACGGGAAAATCCGCAAAAGCCTGTCGGTGGCTTAAAGACTGGAGTTGAGAAACACTGGACTAAGCCTTAGGCTAGGTGCACACTACATTTGACCACCTGTGCACTGTTTGGAGCAGACGTTTGACACTTGTTATTATTTTTTTCTACTTTTTTTTTTACTAGCTTTACTATTGGCTGTCACCTGTTTTTCCTTGCTATTTGATTGGGTAGGTTTGTTTATATATTTTATGACGGTTACAAACGTATATGTTTGTAACATGGACAAAAACACTAGGATCCGTTTTCCATTGACATACAGTGTAAGAAAAGTATACTGTAACGTATACTTTTTTTTTTTTTTTTTTACTTGAAAAGCGCAGCCCCCTGCATCCTCCATCCATTAAAATGAAACTCATATTTGAACGGACGCTATACCAATGGACGTTGCACATCCGTCCACCCACATGAGTCAATTAAAACGTTAACACATTCATTCAAAATAAGTGTGCACGGAGCCTTAGGGTATGTTCACATGATGTATTGCGGCGCATACTGTACACGCCGCAATACATCGTGAGCTCCCGTCACTTAAATAACTTAAATGACATGAGAGCTATGGATTACTGTAATCTCGCCGCTTATAAAGCATAAACACGCGGCGAAATGCGTGCCGCAATTACACCTTGTGAACATACCCTTAGGCAGTGACTAGAAAGGTGTTAAATATCTATGTATATTCCAGCTAGGTTTCTCACCTATACATGGTTAGGGGCTTCCAGGATCTGGTTGGAGGGCTAATTAGCAGGTACAGCTGGGTTCTAAACTCAAGTTGCAGTGTGGTTTCCATATAGTGAAAAGGCTATTGCATGAAAATCGCACTAAGCTGTAAGGTACAGGTTGCTGCCATATTGGTTATTGTTTGACAGATGGGGAGCTGTCATTGTATAGCTAGTGCAGGATTTTGTTACATTGCAAAAGAAATCCAGAAAGGAACTGAGCTTGTAACATTGAAAGCATACAGTATGTTACTTTCTAAAGCTGGACTTTGGTCTGACTGTTGAGCTAAATCTCCACCATATCTCTATGTACTCTACTTATCTACATCTATATCTATCTAGACCATATTTTAGGACTATAAGATGTACGTTAAGCAAGTTTTAGGTGAAAGAAATAGGAAAAAATGGAAACCATATGGTATGTAAAAAGGTTTAATTGAATAAGTATATATGCCTTGGGGGGGGGGGGGGCTTTAAAAAAATCATGGTTTTTATATCACAATATGATCCTAAGAGCCAAAACTTCTGTTAGATTAATTCTACAGGTTGTGTGGATATCTAATATGTTTATTCTTATTGTGTGGTGTATGCATGATTTTTTTTTTTTTATTAAAGATTTATTTCTTTTCCATTCTACACTTTTTTTTTTTTTAGGGTGGTAGGTTACTTTTTTTTTTTGTAATTCTATTAAGGGATAACTACTATGGTTTTTTTCTTTTTTTTTTTTTTTTACAATTCAAATACTCACGTATGCTAATACATTACAGTCTGTGTCATACTGACACAGGCTGCAGTCAGGGCAGCATAGGGTGTGCCATGGCTGCAGACTTTCAATACAAACAGCCCTGGGGCCGCTCTAGGTCCATAGGGCTAACTGTATAGCTATTTTCAAGCTCCGTTGGGTCACCGGGACTCCCGATGTAGCAGGGAAATGTCCTTTGATTATGTCACGGACCATGGCAATCAAGGGGTTAAATAACGGGGATTGGAGGCTTCCTCCGGTCCCTGCCATTCAGCTCTGTTTGTAGCATAGATACGGCACTAGGAGCTAATGACATCGCTGCAGAAAGAAGATCAGCACCGCCTGCTGACTAAGTTGGTGGGTGGTTGTTAAAGGGAATGTGTCATCAAAAAATGACTTATTGTTTAACTCACATTTTTATGTTAAACACATTTTGTAGGAAGTTTTGGTTATGTTTTTTTTAACTTTCCATATCACTTTCAATATTTTTTTAATAATTATTAAGGCCTGCAGTTTTCACTTTGGCCACTAGGCCTAATAATTGTCTGACACTTCCTGTTCTGTTTAGAGAGCTTTTCAGCAGTGTCTGCTCATTATCAGGACAAAGAGGGTCAAGCTGATAGGAGACACCATTGTGTACAGATAACACAGGATCCACCAGTCACAAGAGGAGATGTCACCGCTCCCCCTCTCCCGTCCCTTCACAGTGAAAAGTCTCCTATAGACGTCTATGGGACAGAAACTGTCTTAAGAATCCTATGGGCATGAAGCTGCTGTAAAGTATCTCTCTGACTGCTGTTAAAGCAGTGCAAGCAAGAATGTCTTCCCCACAATCACATATAGACGGCCGAATAGAGAAATCTACAATCAGCAATTAAAAACGACTTAGAGGAAAAGCATATGGATCAGGGTCTTGATTTAATAAGTAAAAAAAAAAAAAATTGGTGACATATTCCCTTTAAATGGCCAGGATCAGAACTAGCTCCAATCCCAGTCATTGTATTGGGAGTGTGGCTGTACGTAATAAAAAAGCTCCCACTGTAGATCATGCAGACACTACTACTGTGCACATACACCCTGGTGTTGTACACATATGGCTGGCCCCGTAAACTACTTTCAGACTAAGTTTTAGCCCCATTTTTAGGCGTAAAAAAAAAGTGCGTTGTGTGTATGTTTTGACATTACTCTCAGTGGGTGACATATAAAACCCAACTAGCTTCCTGCTGTATTAATTGCTGAGGCTGAAGGGCCACCGCAATAAGTTAGTGGAACAGGGACATGACCAAAACATCGAGTTTGTGAATTCCTTATGGTCGATACAATCTCAGAACTTTGATCATTCCTAGCCAGGCCCCTCCAAAACCTTAACTGGAATAAAAACCAGTTGGAATATATTTTTTTCAGCAATGTAGGAGTTAATGGGAATTTTATGAATAAATCTTTTTCAAGGGCCTAGACTTGATCTCTATTCTCTTGTGACAGGATGGACGTTTCCCACAATGCACTACTATTGAAAAGAATCTAAGGAATACGGAAGCACAGGGTCACAGAGGTTGAATACTCCAGGGATGGGTTAGGAAGCGACTCTTTACTCCTAGTGAGGCGAATGGGGTAGAGATCAGCAGCCCAGGAGAGAAGCTAGAGGGTAGTAGGTATAATAAGCAACTGTAATAGCAGAATACTTTATACTAAAGCTACATAGAGTATTCTACCTCCGTTCTTCCCCTAAGTAGGGGTGACAAGGGTTAATAATTGTTAAATGTGACCCCACCTCTAGCACAGTGTATTTGATATCCTCTTATGGGAATGTTTGCAATCACTGGGCAGAGTCATGATAGAAGGAATAAAATTAAGCAGGAGATCACAAAGTGGAAAAAATGGTTGCACAGAGTATTTCAGGAGAGGGGTGCTGATCCTCTCTATGGTCACAAACTGAGCAGATCTTGTGGGGGCAGTTATACTGCATGTAAATGAAGACTTATTGTATATATGTCTAGCAGGGTGCCAGTCCACGTGCCTTGTACAGAGTAAGTGTGAAGCCACCATCTGAGGATTCCTGTTCTCTGCTCCTATATGAGCTATGTGAACAATGCCGCAGACTCTGGTGTTATCTGATAGCGAGGAAGCAGCCTATTTTAAGGCTTAGAGATGTACAGGCTGCCAAAACATTCAGTGACGTTACTCGATGCTGCGCATCGCCAGATCCATATTATTCTAGTGATACACGTCTTGTCCGCTGCACGAGAGGCGGTAGAGTAGGGACATGCAGCTGTTTCAGGCTGGAAAAAGACCCTGTGACTTTAAAAGAGAAAAAAAAGTTAAAGGATGAGTACTGTATTAGGTGGAGCCAATGATCTAGTGGGCATGGTAAATACAAAGGGACTGGACACAAGCAAACTAGTATTTTTAGGTGCTCACTTTCTAAGGCTGACGAAAGATCCCCTGGTTAACCCTTGACATGACGGATATAGTATACTAAGTAATTGTCTTATTGGTATGATAACTATAGCTTCTCTTCTAAGCAAGTCCATCAGAGTCCACGCTGAAAAGTCAGGCAAAAAAGAGACACCAGAAATCAAAATCCATATGTTAAATGGGTTTTGCCATGAAACAAAATCCCTTTCTGAGGCCGGCTCATGGCTCACTACGAGCTGGCCGAGCTTGCACAGTTCTCTCTGTTCTTTTCTATGGCAGTTACAAATATAGGGCCTTATGCAAATGTGGTAACATAATGTACTTAGTGCTACAACTAAGGGTCGGTTTGGTTGGCCTGAAACGCGTCAGATTTTTTTGTCCTATATATGATTATCCTCCTTTTTAGTCTTCTAATAAACCGTAGATTTTAGTCCACTTTATTGATCAACTGGACATTTTCTTCTTCTCTATACTCCAGAGCTGCACTCACTATTCTGCTGGTGCAGTCACTGTGTATGTGTGGAATCCCAGTACAGTATGTGTTTGCGAGTGACATCCTGATGTCTTTTCCTTGCTTTATTGTGATTTATATGTGATAAATTGTACCATGTATTCACACTGTGCATTCCTGCCCTTTGGGAATAAGGTTGTAATGAATTTTTGGATCCTCCCCTATTGGCTGTAATTAGTCCATTCAAATCTATGGCAGAAATTTCTAGAAAGTAAAAGAAACTGTGAAGCAAGAGTTACATGGCTGAGCCCAAATACCGGTTGGGAAATGCTGACTGGTGTTTTGTCTTTTTTTGGCACGCAGGGGGACGGCTTTTGTCCGTGGTTTGCGGATTCAAGCCCGTACACCTTCACAACTACATGTTCTGCCCGAAAACCAAGCGGCAGAATGAACATGTTCTATAGTTTTCGGACCACCGGCAGTGTAAAATAACTGTCCTGCAGAAAATCCGTGCAGTGGGGACCTCTGCACAGATTTTCCATTAAAGTCAATGTAAAAGGTTGACAGTCAGTTTACAGACGGCTTTCAAATTCGAAAACAGTCTGTAAAACTGACGGAAAACCTGGGGGGCAAGGCCTTTATGTGCTGTACAAGCCTGAGGCAAGGATGGTTACCTAGGTAACTAGGGGGTGGCCAGAGGGTCCAGATCAAGTAATCAGATTTCAGGTTGTTCCTGGTCACTGACTGTTTGTCTGCTGTTCAGCAACCCAGGGGTGCAGCCCTGAACTGGTGCGAGCTCTGTCCAGAGACCGCTTCCATACCTCTTTGCTCTTAGTCTAGGAAAGGGCCAGATACCTGTAAGGAAAGGGAAGAGCTGACCACACCTGGGGGAGTCCTATAAAGTGGAAGAACATGAGGAGAAAGTAAGTGGCACTAAAACCTTCATAGTGAGTTGATGTCTAGCAGCCTCCTAGCTCAGCTCACTGGCCATGAGGAACTTTCCAGATCACTTGGGGCAAGCAAGAAAGCTCCTGCGGAGAAATAGTAAAGAGTCTGGACCCTAAGATTTAGGCCCCTCCTTGCTGCAGGCTTTCTGTCTGGACTGTAAGGCCCCGTTCACACGACGGGTTTGGCCGTAGCTTTTGCCGTGGCCAAGCCTCATCCTGACCTCGCCGCAAGCTCGCGTCTCCTGACGCAGGTTTGCGGCGCGGGCACTGGCCGTGGTCGCAGCGCAAGTGGGGCGTGGTCTGGGGCGCCGTTTGCGGCGAGGGTTTGCCCCCATGCAAATTAGTAGGCAGGGGGCAAACCGCGCCACCAGCTGCGGTGACACCCGCGGAAACACCGCACGGCCCCCGCGCTGAGGACTCCCTGTCAAGAATTGACAGAAGAGTTCTCAAACACGCGCGGCAAGGCGCGATTTGGAAACCATGTTAATAAACTAGGCGCGATTTGGACGCGGTTTTGGTCGCGGTAACCGCGTCGGAACCCTCGCCCATAACCGCGGCCAAATCTGTCGTGTGCACATGCCCTAATGCTTTCATGAAAAGGCTTATCCTCCCGTGTACGGCTTTGTCTACACTGCAGTAGACAAAAAACGACCAGAAAAGCGAGGTTTTTGTCCACTGCCTGTCAAAAGCAACTGAAAAAATGGCAGTTTTGTGCTTTTTGGAGCGTTTTTTTGCAGATATGAACAGCATTGTAAAAAAAAATGAAAAAGCTGAAAAAACTGATGTTTTTCTGTGCAGTGGAGACACAGCCATAGACTCCAATAGTTAATTTTCTGCCCTGCTCAGTCATTTTTTGCCACGTTTAAAAAAAAAAAAAAAAAAAAAACCAGTAAAAAAAAGATGCACTGTGGAGACAGCAGGATGTTTTTACTAAAGAAATCTGAGAGCTGTTTTCAGGGTTTTTTTTCAGCGTTTTTAGAAAACGAAAAATGCTGAAAAAAACTGACGTTTTTCTGTGCAGTGGAGACATAGCCTAACAACTATTGTGGAGTAAAGGAAAATTGTTCCTGTGACGTTTAGTCTTTCCCTTTTTTCTGCACCAACCCCCAAGGCACCCCCCCACCACCGAAAGTGGTCCCAGTTTAAAAAAACATGGAGAGAAAAACCTCTTTGTACCCGCAGGGTGATTTTCCCGCGGGTGTGGAGTCGGGTCAGTGCCTATTTTTAAGGGCGGGGGGCAAAAAAAAAAAGGGACCGACTCTGACTCCCAAAAAATTTTATAATAAGTTGGTCCGGTTAGTTCGATGCGTGCAAAGAGCAAGGGGAAATTGGGCTCCGGCCGTGCGACTGCTCCCATATCTTCCCCTCTCACATGAGGAATGTAATTTGATGCATGGAGTGGGCAAAGTGCTGCCCGGGGGAAAAAGATTCCGCTCCCGGGAAACAAATTTCAGCAAAATTTTTCACCTGCTTTAAAAAAGAAGTAAAAGGTTCAACCATTCATAAACATGACTGGGGCTGAAGCAATTCCTTTTACCTGACTTGTTAGAGATGTTTCCCCTGTGGTCACCGCTTTACCCCAACCCCAAGTTCGTGTAGAGTCAGATTGAGGTCATGTATGCAGGATTTTGGAGGCTTCTATTTCTCAGAACAAATTCAGAGACCCCACAAATTTTCCCTGAGTTATTTGCATATTTACAATTTTTTTTTTGTTTAAAGTCATTCCAAAAAATTTATTTTACCAGGGGCGTCGCTAGGCTTTTTTATTTGGGGGGGCCCCGAATAAAAAACTCCCTGTCCCCCGAGTTCCCGGGTCCGGCCGCTCCCGTGGGTTGGGCACCGCTGGCTTAGTGATGTGCGTCCCGGGGACGCCTGCATCTGTGGGTTCTGCGGGCAGGAGCGAGCGCCCCCTGCTCCCAGACGTGTCGGACCGGCTCTGGGTCCGACATGGGGGGGCCCCCGGGTCTCACGCGATGGGGGCCCGCCCGGCCCCGTGCGCCTCAGCCGGCAGCGTCGCGATGAAGTGTGTCATTGCGCGCTTGCCTGTCCTCGGGGCACAGCGGTCATAGGCTGTGCGCCCAGGGAGCTGGGAGGACGGGGGGCTAAAGAGGCGAAGCGCGCTGCCGGGGGGTTAAGGTGAGTTGAAGTTTTTTTTAAACGTTTACTGCCTCAGTGCCCCCATATACTGCCTGTGGCCCCTATAAGCCTGCCTGTGGCCCCATTCCCTGCCTTGGCCCCATATACTGCCTTGCCCCAAATCCCTGCCTGTGGCCCCCATAATGCCTGCCTGTGGCCCCATAATGCTGCTGGGGCCCCCCTAATGCCTGCCGTCGCCCCAATACTGCCGTCCCCCTATAATCCCTCCCTGTGGGGCCCCTTTCCCCGCCTGTGGCCCCCTTTCACTCCCCTGTTGCCCCCATATACTGCCTTTTCCCCCCTATAATGCCTGTTGGGCCCCCCCAATCCTTCCTGTGGCCCCATTATACTGCCTGTCCCCCATAATGCCTCCCTGGGGCCCCCATACCCCTCCCTGTGGCCCCCATATATTCCCTGTCCCCCTATAAGCTTCTGTGGCCCCCATATTACCCCTGTGGCCCCCATTTACTGCTGTGGCCCCCCATATACTGTGTGGCCCCCCTATCCCTCCTGGGGCCCCCTATATGTCCCTTTTCTGTGCCCCCCCATTTTTCTGCCTGGGGCCCCCTTTTGCTCCCTGCTGTGCCCCCTATACTCCCTGTGGCCCCCCTATTACTGTGTGGCCCCTTATCCCTGCCTGTGGCCCCATTACTGCCTGCCCCCCATAATCCCTCCCGGGCCCCCCCATATCCCTGCCTGGGGCCCCCATATTGCCTGTCCCCCTTAATCCCCTGCTGGGGCCCCTTTCCTCCCTGTGGCCCCCATATATCCCGTGCCCCTAAAAACCCTCCCTGTGGCCCCCATATCCCTGCCTGGGGCCCCCCATATGCTCCCTTTATTGTCCCCCCCATATATGCCTGTGGCCCCAATGCTGCTGCCTGGGGCCCCCTTCATAACTGCCTGGGGCCCCCCATATGCTCCCTTGGCCCCCCATTACTGCCCCCGTGCCCTATATTCTGCCTCAGTCCCCCTATATAGCTTTTGGGGCCCCCTTATACTGCCTCAGTGCCCCCAATACGCCTGTGGCCCCATATGCTGCCTCAGCCCCCCCCCTTAATCCTCCCTGTCCCCCCCTATATACTCCCTGGGCCCCCATTTACTCCCTGGGGCCCCCATATCCGTTTAGTGCCCCCTTTTTAAACCCAATGAGGGGTGCTATCCTAAATTAAAGGGTTGCTGGAAAAGGAGGATTCTAAAATTTTTTTGTCCAAAACCCCCGGGACGATATTGGCCGGAAACAATCAGATGAAAGGGGTGGACCGGATGGAGAAGAGAAGGAGGTGAACGCGTGTCAGAAAAGAGTCTCCTGCGAGTCATAAATGTAACTGCAGTGTTAAACCTTATATGTTGCGAGGTTTACATACAACTAGTAACTACCACTATATGGTACTTTTGGCAGTGGTATATGTCTTCGGCCTGTGTTAAAGTGATGTCCCTTTTGGGGTTGCAGGGTTATTTGTCCTTATGTAGTAATAGTTTTGGGTCTTGGTTTTGTGGGGGTTTTTGTAACAATCATTGTTGGAGATTTGTCATGTGTGGTGGATGTTTTGTGACTGTTTGGGGTATTGTCAATGAAGGTAGAAGTTCTAAAAGTAAATTTTTCATGGGGGTTTTTACGTACAGTACTGTGGGAGAGGACGGGTCTGTGTGGGATGTGCAGAAAAATTTGTGACAGGAAAACAAAGGTTTTTCCTGTAAAAAAAATCCAAGTTTACAATGAGGGTGAAAAATGTGTGTGAACCAGACCCCACCAGAAAAAAACCCAAAGGGCCCCAGCCCGGATGTTTTAGGGGCCCTTGCAACGCCCCTGTATTTTACACTGAAAGCAAAAATGGTAACAATGTTTTTTAACTTTGGGCTTTAGGCTCCATATTCACCATCCCCTACGCTTTGTACATGAGGCTACGTGTTTTATTTCAGTCATCTTACCTTTTTTACATAAAATTTTACTTGCAAGTATTTAGCTCTGTTGTTCTGCAGATTCTTTCCTGTAAATGCATTGTTGTGTTTTGCTCCTAAAAAATCAAAATGTTAATTTTTATTACTTTGTTGTCTTTGGGGGGAAATCCTCCTTTGATTTTCAATACTGCCTGAATCCTTCTGGGGTCTGGATCAGTTTTTAAGCATGTCTTAACCGAAATCCCTCCCCGGGCTCTTCTACACATTCCCATGTTGGTGCAGACTGGGGCTTTGGGTACAAATACAGTTTTTCTTAATCTACCCACAAGTGTTCAAAAAAATCAAAACATTGTTACTTTTTTTCTTGCGGTCTGTTTTTACCTAAAAAAAGCTTGTTTTTTTTTGTATCATAAAAGGGGATAAACAGCCCGATGTTACCCTTTTATACAGTGAAGTTATACTTAAACATGGCCATGATGAAGAGTCAGGAGTCGGAGGGTTTGGGAAATGAGGAGTTAGAGTCGGGGCTTTAGCTTGCCGACTCCACAGCCCTGGTTCCCAGGGGCGCATGTGAGGTTTGGGGTGAGAGCCATGACAACAGCAATTCACCACAACCCCCATCCTTTCCTCTGCCACCTCTGGGTCTCTACATCTGTTACATTACGTTACATGTATGATTCTGGTTAATCCGTATTATATCCGGCGCATCCCCTATTTGTGGTCGTCAAAGTGTACTACTGGTTAAGTAAATAACAATCCGCTTCAACCCGTTAGGCCGCCAGTATCTTCAACAGTTAGTTCTGGACGTATAATCGGATTAGAGCCTGGAGAAAAGCCCATGGATTCACTGGGCAACACCAATGTAGTGAATTAAGCAAGTATTCTCCAATTCTCTTGAATAACAATGTAAATTACTTTATTTCCATCCTTTAAAAAGTATAGTCGCAATCATAAAAACAAGCGACACGTTTCGGGTACTCAGAACCTTAGTCATAGCATATTTACAAACAAACATAACTTTACTTATATACGCAACACACTTAGTCATGTGTGCCTGCACATCATCACGTGATCAAAAGTAAACAAACATAGAAACACGTTAAATATCAAATTCTATAGTAAAAACATACAAGTTGAATCAAAAATTGCACATCTACATATCCTTCATATTAGTATTACAAAAAGCAATCAAAAACTCACATACATTCTAAAGGCATACCAATGAAAACGTCAGTTCCCCCCCCCCCCCCTCCTCTTTCCACTCCCCCAAAAAAATCCGTTACACGCCTATGTATATGAAAAAATAAAAAAGTTGTGGCTATCAGAAGATGTGATGCATGAATATTGCTATACATAATAACACTTCTTTTTAAGCGGTTCAGCATGAAAAAAATTAAGGGTGACATGTATGAAGCTTGCCACGTTGGGGCGCATATACGCCAGTTTTCTGGCGAAATTTGCGCCTGATTTATGTCGACGCAGGGGTGCACTCATACATGCGGTGTAAAGTCCGCCACGCCTCGCCAGTGTCTGGGGCGCAGTGCGGGACTAAGGCACAGTGCGGGGCTGAGCCTAATATTAGCCGTCGGAGGAGGTGCGCTCATACATGCGGGGAAAAGTTCACCGCGCCTCGCCAGTGTGTGGGGCGCAGAAGGGACTTAGGCGCAGTGCGGGACTGCGCCTCACATGTATTCCGATTCGAGACAGGCTGGAAAACAGCGAGAAATCATTAAAGATGTCCGTGCGGCGTATGAATCAAAAAATCGCTTTTATTAGGTGTAAAACATTCTCTGAAAAAGAGCTCAACCTACTAAAAAAATACATAAATAAAACACTTTCCAAAAAAATCAAGAACGGGGGCAACATCAAAAATTTGGATTTGGAAATTGCCGGGGAAATACAGTAATTAAAATTCGTAAAGCTATTTATTGGGTTTGGCAGAAACCACCAATCAAATGGAGCTCGTGAAACCATTATAACCTAGGGAGAAGTAGGGGACCAATAAAAATCAAAGGGCGGACATTTTAAAAACGTAAAAAAGGCGAAAAGAGCTGATTGGGACTAGCGGGGGTTCTATCTCCAAAAAAGGGCGGCTATTGTCCCATTGTAGTCAATGGAGAGATCGGGGGCAAGAAATCTGGTCAAGCCCGTGCGGCATGGATTTGTTTAAAAAAACATTTTTATTAGTTAAAAAATATTCCTGTAAAAGGCTGAACCTTCAAAAAACATAAATCAATCCCAACAACGGTTGTCGCCGAGCCCCGGCGAACATGGGAATTTGGGGGATATAGAAATTGCCGGGAAAAAGTAATTCAAATTCTAAGCTTTTCTCTTTTGGTCGGGCAACAACCAACAACAGAATAGGAGGACAGTTTGAATTAAAAAACCCAAAAGAGCGCGCTCGCCTCCTTGGTCCTTTTAGGGCCCCCTTCTATCGCCCCTTTTTTCCCCCATTAAAAATAGACGCCCCTAATATAGGGGGTTTTCATATCTGGCCGGGGCCAACCATCCGTCTTTTCTGCCTTTTTTACTGTATTTTTAAAAAAGTCCCGCCTTTTCATTGATTGGCCATTTTTCCCCATCTTTAAGGGTTCCTGTCGCTCCTTTTCTGTTTGGGTTTGGGGTTGTTGCCGACCAATAAGAAGAGCTTACGAATTTAATTACTGTATTTCCCGGCAATTCTATATCGCAACCCCCATGTACCCCGGCTGGCAAAACGCCGTTTTTAGGGTTTGATTGATTATTTTTATAAAAGGGTTTAGCTCTTTTTCGAAATTATTTTACACCTAATAAAAAAAAATTTTTTTTAAAATCATACCCATGCCGACGGAGCTGAGTACAAGGGGACAAGTAGCTCGCCTCGTTTGGGCCGAGATAGCAACCCCCGCAATTAAAACCATTCACTTTTTCTCATTTTTACTTATTTTGAACTGCCCCGCCTTTGATTTTTGATTGGTCAATATTTCCCATGGTTATAATGGGTCCCTGTCGCCCCTTTCTGAGGGCCGGGAAATTGCCAAGCCCCCGCTAGTTTCCCAATCACTCTTTCCCCTTTTTTTACTGTATTTTGAACTGCCCCCCTTTGTTTTGATTTCAAATTTCTCCATAGGTTTATAAGGGGTCCCTGTCCCCCTTCTGTTTGGGCCCAAGATACCAAGCCCCCGCTCTCAACCAATCCCTTTTTTTCCCCGCATTTTTACTGTATTTTAAACTGTCCCGCCTTTGATTTGATTGTCAATTTTCTCCATGGGTTATAATGGGTCCCTGCGCCCCTATTCTGATTGGCCGGTTTGCCAACCCCCCCGCTACTCAACCAATCAGCTCTTTTCTGCCTTTTTACTGTATTTTAACTGTCCCGTTTTGTTTTTGATTGGTCATATTTTCCCATATTTTTAATGGGTCCCGCGCTTATTCTGTTTTGGCCAAGATAGCCAAGCCCCCGCTGCCAACCAATAGCTCTTTTCTGCATTTTTACTGTTTTAACTGCCTGCCTTTGATTTTGATTGGTCAATATTTTCCCCCATATTTTTTAATGGTTCACTGTCGCCCCCTATTCTGTTTGGGCGGGTTTTTTGCCACCAATGAAAGCGCTTACGAATTTAAATTTTATGTTTTTCCCCCGGAATTTTCCAAATCCTAATTCCTGTGTAGCGCCGTTCAAATTTTTGGAAAGGGATGTTTTTTATTTATTTTTTTTTTTTTGAAGGTTTGAGCTCTTTTTCTGAAATTTTTTATGCTTTAGAAGGCGATTTTTTTGGGAATCATATCCTTTTGGGGCGCTAAGCCGAGATTTCTGTTGCGATCTTCTTGTTTCCTCTCATGTTCCGTTCTCGCTTCACTTCCCCTCCCCCCCGGATCATTTAAACCAAAATAAACCCAGTCCCCTTCTGAGCGGCGAGCGCTGCAATGCGCCCATTTTCCCGAGCCCGATGTACATGCCTGGGGTTTTCGAGCGTGCCGTATAACGCCCCGCCCCCAGGGGGGGGGGGGGATACCCAAAAACAGGCGAAAAGCCCGTTCATACATGTCGCCCTAAATTGGGTATCGGCGTAATCGTATCATCCCACAGTGTGCTGTCTCCCCTAACTGGGACCCATCCATTTTTAAAGGTGTTTTAATTTATTATATATTGCAATGTTTGTTTTTTTGTTGGTTGTGTTTTACTACCACCTTTGTGGCTATTTTTTGCAGGGTTTATATTGGATATGAGAAACTCCCATATTTCTTTGCTTCATGTTCCTCCCCTCTTCGGGGGTCACATCCTTCTTGTTCTCACAGCTGTGATCTTTTTGTTCGAAAATGTTTAAACAGAGCTGAAGGAAATTCATTTTGACTCTTTTGTGTAACCTCCTCTGTTATCTCAAAGTACAGTCAGTAATTACTTAAAGCATATCCATTGCATCCTTCTTACTGGATCTCCAATAGGGGATTAATATATCGAGTTCACCATCTTCCATATGCTTGTAAAAGGACCTTTCTAAAAAAATTGGGTGGCAAAAAATTTTACACGGTAAAACTGTCAATTACTGCACTGGAGCCCTGTTAAAAAAAAAAAATAAAAAAAGTACAGATTACATTTTCCCTTACCCGGTTCCCAAAAAAAATGTTTAAAAGCAACCAAAAACCCTCATCACCCCCCCCCCCAAAAAAATTGATCCAAATAAAAACGTCAACTCATTCCATAAAAAAAGCCCTACACAGCCCCTAAAAAGAAAAATAAAATTTTAGCTCGACTAGGCGCTGAAAAAACATGTTTTCCTTTTTTGAAAAAAAAGGTTTTTTTGTGTAAAGCATAAAAACAAAAAAAAATAAAATATACCCCCTTATAAAAGGGGGGGGGGTGAAACACGCTTGGGGGTTTTTTTTTCCTACATTGGTTGATATGCTTATTTTTTCCTCCTCATAAGGTTTGTTATTTTTCCTTTTTACATTTGTTTTTTGAGGGTTTGTGTTTTTCGCCTTTGGTAGTTTTCATTTCATGGGTTTGGGGGTCTTTTTTTTTTTTGGAATGATTTTCTGTGAGGTTGCCATTTTATGTATTGTAATGTAATTTTTTATATTTTTTGTGTACATTTTTTATATTATATATTTAAAAAATGATGCCAACCTAAAAAAAACATAGGGAAATGCTAGTTTTTAAAAATTTTAGTAAAATAACTTTCAGCAGAATTTTTAACTTAAAAATTTTTTCAAATTTTCACGATATTTGGAATTTTTTTACAAATAAAAAAGGGTTGTAAAGGATCAAAAAAATTCTTACTAACTTAAAGTTCAATGTGTCTAGAAAAAACAATCTCTGAAACGCATACCAAAATAGTTTAAAACATTTGTGCAAGGCTCTCCTCCCAATGTGGGTTTAATTTCACCTGATCTTCCTTTCCCTATTTTCCGGGCTGCACGGGTGCACCGGGTCTTTAAGTCCCCCCACCCCAGGACCAAATACACAACAGAGGAATGCCCCATCCAGATGTGTGCTACAATCCGGAAAAATTTTTGAAACAAAATTTTCAAAAATTCAGGGGAAACAAAGCTACATCCACGTAACCCCATAGTATTTTTAAAAAAAATTTTCTCACTAAAGTGACACATATTCGTTTTAAAAAATGGGCTCGCAGAGAGGAAAAAACTGGGGTGCGGTGGTAAGGGGGTTAAGCTCCTTTTTAAATCAAAAAATACTGAAAAAAATTAAAAAGTTGGACATATCATCTTAAGGAAAAAGATGGGCTCATTTATTCCCTTTTTAAAAAAGCAAGAAAAGTTATGTTCACCGAAATTTAACC
This sequence comes from Phyllomedusa bahiana, assembly GCA_025379985.1. Lineage (NCBI taxonomy): Eukaryota > Metazoa > Chordata > Amphibia > Anura > Hylidae > Phyllomedusa > Phyllomedusa bahiana. The sequence continues at coordinate 12,615 of JAODAL010002542.1, read as the reverse complement.
AAAAGCCAAAAAATCACAAAAATTTTTGGTAGTTAATTAAGATATATATCAAGGGGTGTTCAAAAAATTCTCGGGGATTGAAAATGAATTTTTAAAATTTATTGTTTCTTTTTTTTCCCTATATTCCAAACCCCCTTTTTTAAAGGGGTTTTTTTCAAAAAAGCCAATTTTTTAATATAAATAAATGCTGCTGCTTTTTGAAATAAAAAAAAAAAAAAAAAAAAAACCAAAAATTCACCCTCCCCTTAATCCCAATGCACTGTTTTCTCAGCATCCCTTTTATATTTTATTAGATCAGAAATTTGCTTTTTTATTCCAGGGAAAAAAAAGTCTTCTTTTCCCGAAAAATAGCCCATGTCGTTTCAAATGGTCATTATTAAAATCTTTTTGAAAACTTTCTGGGGGGCATTTTCATGGGGGAGCGACTCCTTACCCCAATTTTCTTGTATTTTTTGTTAAGGCATCTAATAATTATTTTTTATTTTTTGAGCGCCCTGGGACAGGCGCTGACATTCAAGGGGGTTATATAAAACATAGATCAAGCAAGTACAGGGGACGAAAATAACTAACAAATGGTACAAGGGAGAGAGGGCCCTTTCCCTTAGGGCTTTGGGCCCTGTCACACGGCTTAAAAAGGGGGCCTATTTTTGGGCCGTAATTAGCCCGGGTCCAAATTTTCGGGTGAAAACGTCCCAGTCATTATGTAATCCACAGTTTCATAGAGAAAATAGGGGGGGGGGGGGGGGGGGGTGGGGGGGTGGAAAAAAGGTGGGGGGGGGGGAACGGGCCCCCCTCCCCCCCCCCCGGCCCCGGGGCGGGGGAGATTTAAGGGGGAAAATGGGGGTTTTACCCCAGGGGGGCCCCTATTAGCGCCTCCCCGGAATAGGGGGGGGAAGGGGGGGGGGGCCGGGGGGGGGGGCCCCCCCCCGGGCCCCAAACACCCGTTTTCCGCCCCCGCCGCCCTCCCCCCCGGGGGATTTTGGGGGGGGGAAATTACTTTTTTTAAACAGGGGTTTTTTAAAGGGGCCCTTGAACAAAAGGGGGGTTTCGGGCCCCCGGAAATAAGCCTTAAAGACAGGGGAAGTTGAAAATGGGCAGACATGTATGTGGGGGAGTTGCAACGGGGTTATTGTTTGGTTTAGGAATCCTGAAGAGGGGTTTTCAGGTTTTTTTGAGGCTAGTAGGGGTAGGGGGAGTCTAATGGTTGGGGGGTGGTCCAGATTTTGGGGAAAGCACGGAGAATCCCGGAGACGGTTATGAGGGGGAAACAAGGAAGGTCCCGTGAGGGCGGATATTGCGTGGGGGAGGATCTAGATTTTTGGGAGACAGGGGTGGAGGGGGGAAGGTTTTGGAAGTTGTAGCAGCTCGATGTCCCGCGATAGGGCCACCATTTTATATCAATTTAATAAAACTTTGCATTCCCAAAAAAAATTGGCCATTCGCTTTCTAGCTGATAAGGTGACTAAACTTCATTTGCGGGATTGTTCCCTTTATGACCCACTGTATGAATCCCTGTTTGCTTTTTGGATCATATTGATGCTCCCAAGTTTCAACTCCAGTCACAATTCCATCAGTAATAATTGACGGATCATCACCCAGACATATTTGAGTGGATTGTTGTAAAGAGTTTTTAGAGCTGAAGTGCTGTGAGCATTCGAGGTACACAACTTAAACGATTTTGGGAAATTCAGTCAACTTAAAGGGGTGGTGTTGCTATTTAACCCATATGGGGGCTTTTTTGTAAATTCCCCATAAAATTTTTCATCTCAAATCAGTTTTTTGTTTTTTTTGTTTTTGACAACTTCATCTGTAGATCCTTCAACTTATCACCTGGGACACAAGTCATCTACGATGCTGTTCCTGTCTCTTTAATTCAGGTAACAATCATCTTGTCAATCATTTCTTCTTGTTTTATTCATTTTATTACTGCACAAAGCTCAAGTTTCATCGACTTACTATGATCACTCATAAGTTTTTTTAAAAAAGGGTATGCCCTCACCATACCGGAACCCCCTTTTGGAACCCCAAAGTGGAGAGTTTCTAAACCCTTTTTCCCATTTTAAAACGGGTTTTTTGGGGTTTAATTTTGAAAGGGGGTTGGGGGGTTTCCAAAAAAAATGGAATCCTATCAAAAATGCCATCAATGTTATGGTGGGAATATCCCTTAAACCGCTTACAGACAATGGGATGTATGGTTATGTCAAATTTTTTTTGAAAAAGGGAAGAAAGGGAGAAGCCCTCACTTACACATTTTGCCACTTCCCTTTGATCAGCAGAGATTGGAAAATAAAATTTTGCTTTTTAAATTTTTAAAAACGCCAAAAAGTGGGGGGCCCATTTGCCATGGAAACCCCAAAGTCTAATAAAGGGTTTTCTTTTACTGCCATGTTACTAATTTTTCCCTCCAAAATTTAATTTTGGCGGGCCTTTTAAAAAAGTTTTTTAATTTTTTTGTAAAACAAATAATTTTCTTGGTTTTTTGGGGCCCGTTTGGGTTGGGAAAAAGGGGAAAAAAGGAAAAATTGTTTTTTTTTTTTTTGGGTTTTTGGGGGGGAAAAATTTATTTTTTTTTTTTTCGTTTTTGTGTTTTACTTTTTTTTTTTTTACTTTTCCCTTTTTCATTTTTCCCCCAAATAAGGGATTTGTATCTTTGATCTTAAAATCACTGATACAAAGAATCAGGACAAAACCCGGGTCTCTTTTGGCGGACTGCCCCACTCACCATGCCCCACAAAGGGCTTTTCCGGGTCTTTGGGTTGCCCGCCCACAGACAGCCTGGATGCTTTAGTAAAGCATCAGGGCTGCCTGTCAGGAACTCATACTGCACCGATTACAGGCAGAAGAAGCTCCCTCTTTCTGTCTGTGCCTGTACTGTGGCACTCGTGATAGATCGCCAAACAAAGGGGAAAAAACCCCGGCCGGAGTGAGGGGGCATGAGGCCAGTGGTAATATATTGGGTGGCCCCTGTTGGCCCAAACACACGGGGTCGCTTGGGGACCCCCCACGATCTCAGAGGGCGTACCGGTCAAACCCTTGTGGGAACGCCCCTTCCCGTTTAGGACAACCAGTACGTCCTTTTGTCGGGAAGGTGGGAAAATCAAAAGGGACTCAAGAATACTATGGTTTTTCCGCATTTGCGGGGGGGTACTTTGGGTGCAGGGGCAATTAAAGCCCCCGCCCAAAAACGCCTTTTGAACATACCCTTAAGAAGCCCCCTTTAACTGTAAGGACCGGAAAAGCCCCCCCGATTTCCCCGGGTTTAAAAACCCATTGATTGCAATAGTCCGTGACAGCGGCATAAATAAAGGAGATTCCCCTGCTCCATGTGGTCACTGGGATTCCCAGTGCTCAATGGAGCCTGGGGGATATCTACACCGTGAGCCCTGGTGTCATAGGGTAGCCTCAGGGCTGTCTACATCGTAAGGCTGCTGCTAGGGCACGCTGTGTGTTGCCCTGACAGCAGCCTTTTGTGAAAAAAGATACAGAGTAAAACAAAAACAGTACTAAGTTAAAAAAAATTGGGAAAAATATTTTTCCCCCAAAGAGATTAAAAAGAACATAAAAACAAAGTGGAAAAAATAAATATTTTTAAAGAGTTATTCTGCAGACATTACACACAATAAAAAACCTAAACATGAAAGGTATTCGCACGACCATAATAACATGTAGTATTAATCTAACTGATTATTTAGTGTGAATGGTGTAAAAAAAATTATTTAAAGAACAAATGCAGGTAAACGTTTGTTCATGCTTCAAAATTTATTTTTAAAAACTTACTACATATGTAAACTCCAACTGCACCCCCCAAAATACTTCTCCCGCATATAACAAGTCCTCATACAACTATTTCATTGAAAAAATAAAAAGGTATAACTGCTGTAACACAGGGAGGCAAAAACGAAAACATTTAGCTGGTCATTACGGCCTTTTCGGGCCTGGTGCTTAGGAGGTTAAAGGGACCCTGTCACATAGGTTATGCCCCCTTTGCTGAGGACAGCACAAGCTTGTGACAGACCTGCTGTTTCCAGCGCTGTGTCCCTTATTCTGTTAGATGCTGGAGTTTTAGAGCATTTAATTCTCAAATCTTATTCATGAGCTGATGTTAGCCCCGCCCACCAAAGGCTAGCCCTGCCCACTGACCTTTATTCACATGTTTCTACCTTTTCAAAGTTTATCAGTTGAGGTGGGCGTGGCTAGCCTCAGGTGGGCGGGGCATGGAAAAAACTGACTCTTTATTTGACTCTTTTCTGGCTGAAACTGCAGGTTTGAGCACTAAATACTCAAAAACTACATCTGATAGGGCGACAGTAGCCCATCTTACAGGTGCTTAGAGTTGTGCTGGTGCCAGGCAGATACTGCGAGGGACCTAATTTTTGTCTTCTCCTTTACATGCTTCTTTGGTAGTAGCTTCTACTCTGAGCTTATCTAGTATTAATGAGATCGGATAATAATGTCCTGAGGTGTTCTGCATAAAGGAACACAAACTTTTACTTTTTCTCCTGTTGTCGCTGCCTCTTCCCTTATTAATCAGCAGGATATGATTCACGTTACCCTGTATGTCGGGTCATGTCCTCTGTTTGTGTTTCTATCTTCCACGTTTGCTGTCATCCTGGCAACAGACATGAGGCAGCATCGGGCACTATCTGTATACGACATAATAAAGGCCATGGCTGGGAATACAATCCTCTCAGTCTGCGCTAATGATCCCACATGACACCGCTCCCTATTCTCCGTCTCCGCACTTTATATCACTTCCTTATATCTGTAATCAATAACCTGGACACGGTGACGCCTGTCTCTAGCACTGATTTTAAATATACAAAGTATTGCTGTGCATTCCTGCTGCAGTGCCTTGTCTCGTAAGTGACAAAGAGCAACAAATGTGCCGAGAAGTAGTTGGACCAAAATAGATGCACTGGCTACACGGGTCTGAAATCCACTTGCGATCAGAGGCTTAGGTTATGCTCACACAATGGATTTTAACATGGAATTCCAACAGGATTCTGCGAGTCCTTGTGCAAGCTGACTGCTATTCATTTGAATGGGGAGTACGTGCTGTAGTTCACACTGTAAACTAGATAGTGGGGATTTTCCAATTTCAAATCCTCTTATTGGTAAAACAAGCTGAAATTTTACATTTATGCCCTCAGAGTGTGTCTACCTGGAGTCTGCATTTGACTCTAGTGAGAGGTAAAAATAGAGTAGGACCACCCGCCTTGAGATCCCGTTGTAAGCCGTGGGTGGCTTAAACATTTTTTGATCAAAACGTGTGAACTAAGAATCTCAAAGTTTTTTCATGTATTGTAGATAGCATAAATGCTTCTTTAGAGGTCTCCATTTATTGTATAGCCCTTTTAGCAGATGGTGTGCAATTGGAGTGTGTGAATATACAGTACATATGCCGCCACCACGCCAGTGGCACCCAGGTTCACATGGTGTTTTTCAGAAATGATTTTTTGTGCAGAACTATATGTTGTATTTGGCATATATTGCTTTTAATCTATATAGGGTGGAATGGATGCCTCCATTTTGGTTTCTTGCACCCTGCCCACTTCCATAGGTTGCTATATCAGTGAAGTATGCTTGCAAGGTTGGTGCTTTTTTTTTATTTTTCTCTCTGTATTATGGAGGTCGGTTGGCCCAATGAGAAGTCTGAATTTGGCTCTTTTGAGAGGTAAAGATAGAGTAGGACCACTCGCCTTGAGATCCCGTTGTGAGCCGGGGGTGGCTTAAGCATTTTTTGATCAAAACGTGTGAACTAAGAATCTCAAAGTTTTTTTCATCTACCTGGAACCATCCTAAAATAACCAGGAAAGTAAACAGAATCCTCCTTATATTCCTCATTGGGAGGTGCGATGCAGGTGAACCCGGGTCCAAATCGGAGGCAAAAACGGTCTCTGTAATGATAAAACTCTCAGCAGAAATCTGAGGCGATATAGGTCAGATTTTTTTTATATTAAAAACCTGTATTGTGAACATACCTTTAGGGTGCTTCACACAGAAAGTTTTTTGGATGTGTTTTTTTGTGCAGCAATGTACAGCATTAAAGGGGTTGTCTCACTACAATGATTGCTTTTTATGTTAAAGATCTTGCAAACATAGGTCACTGTAATATGTGTCCATTAATAGTTTCCTACCTACTCTGAGATATCCCCTCTTGTATGGGTTGCATCAGCTCCTCAGGTCGCTATAGCGACAGACCTGTTCAATCTCTCATGATAGGCTGCCAGCATTGGTTGCTATAGCTACAGACCTGGCTTCCACTGCAGCCTTGTAGAAGCTAGTAAACATGCCCCTGAATCAGGGCCGGACTGGGAATAAAAAACAGCCCTGGCACAAAGCCCCCAGCAGCCCACATACAATATCCGCTTACAAAATGCCCCTTGTTCTCGCACCTTGCCACTTTCTAAAATAAACTACACTATAAAGCTGCTTTGACACGGAGCCTTTTTGATGCGTTTTTTATGTGTTTTTGGTGCGTTTTTTATGTGTTTTTGGTGCGTTTTTGTGCAGAAAGGCAGAGCAGTTAATGCTGTACATTTCTGCACAAAAAATGCATCAAAAATGCACCAAAACTGCTCCGAGTGAAAGTCCCCTAAACACAAGAAAGAAAGAAACAGTGGTGCAGAGAAACCCCTCATCACAGAGTCAGGTGTGCACTTGCTTTACAATCCGGGACAAGCCCACACTGACACTACATAAGCACCAACATAACCTACAACCCCACCAATCACATCCCCAGTAGTCAGGTCACCATCACATGAATACAGCACTGATTCAACATAGAAGTAAAATGACCCCTGACAGCAGGGACTCACAGGAGACGTCAGCGCTGATGGTAGTTGTCGTCTTCTCCTTTTCTTCTCCTTCTGGCCCAAACCTCCATGATGTCTTCCCTGATGAGTCGTTCCCTTCCATTTCTTTCTCCGTCCGGTACAGCATGCAATGTCTTCTTCTAGTGGTCACTACTCGTCCCTGTAGAATTTACCACAAATACATCTTAGACTCCTCTCTTTACCAGCACTTTCCTATCAATTCCCCAAACAGCGTATGTTAGACCCTAAAAATTAGAAATTAAAAATGTCAGATAAGTGGCATGTAAATACCTAGACCCCCATTAGGTAGGTAGACAGGGCCTACACCTGTAACTAGCCAGGTAGCAAGGGCTGCCCCCAGTAACTAGCCAGGTAGCAAGGGCTGCCCCCAGTAACTAGCCTGGTATATAGGGCTGCCCCCAGTAACTAGCCAGGTAGCTGGGGCTGCCCCCAGTAACTAGCCAGGTAGCTGGGGCAGCCCCCAGTAACTAGCCAGGTAGCTGGGGCTGCCCCCAGTAACTAACCAGGTAGCTGGGCCTGCCCCCGGTAATCAGCCAGGTAGCTAGGGCTGCCCCCGGTAATCAGCCAGGTAGCTAGGGCTGCCCCCGGTAATCAGTCAGGTAGGGCCAGTAATTAGCCATGTAGGGCCAGTAATAAGCCAGGTAGGGCCAGGGGCAGTAATTAGCTAGCTAGGGCCAGTATGTAGGCAGGCAGGGCCAGTATGTAGCCAGGCAGGGCTAGTATATAGAAGGGGCCACTTATAGGTAGGCAGAGCTGGTAAATAGGCAGACAGGGCAGGTAAATAGGCAGACAGGGCAGGTAAATAGGCAGACAGGGCAGGTAAATAGGCAGACAGGGCAGGTAAATAGGCAGACAGGGCAGGTATATAGGCAGACAGGGCAGGTATATAGGCAGACAGGGCAGGTATATAGGTAGACAGGGCAGGCATATAGCTAGACAGGGGCTGGCATATAGCTAGACAGGGGCTGGCATATAGCTAGACAGGGCTGCGAGACAATAACTAGACAGGGGCTGGGCATATAGCTAGACAGGGGCTGGTATATAGCTAGACAGGGCTGGTATTTATTAAAAAAAATAAATAAAACCAATACTTACCTGAGGTCTCTGCTTCTTCTTCTTCTGTCTACCCCGGAGGCCGCCGGCAGCAGACTGCAGGGCCGCGGAGCGGGCGTGCGATGACGTCATCACATCGCGCGCCTGTCCCGTGGCCTGCTGGGAGCTGACAGATCCCAGATGTTAATCTTCGGCTGCTGCTTGCACCGCGCGGTGCAGGCGGCGGCCGTGATGGCTGCATGGCTGGGTCGGTGACCCGGCCGTGCAGCCATCTGGCGAGGGGGGCCTGTCGGTCCCCTGCCACAGGGGTCCGGTCGCTCATGTGACCATTGCGGCCCCTGTAGCGCGCCACAGACCGGTGCCGGCACTCGGAGCCCGCCGGGGGGGGGGGCACACCGTCCTCCTCGGCGGGCGATCCGAGCCAGCCCTGCGGCCCGGAACCCAGCGGCCCGCCGGGCAAATGCCCGGTTTGCCCTATGGGCAGTCCGGGCCTGCCCTGAATTCAAAGTGAAACCAAGAAAACAGGACGAATCAATGTAGTGCGACAACCCCTTTAATTGCTGTGCCTTTCTGCACAAAAAACACATCCAAAAATGCAGCTGCGCACCAACAAAATGCTGCGTGTGAAAGTCCACTTTGGCCGAGTTCACACTGTTTCTTGACATGTATTTTGCAGCGGTATTGGTAAACCAAAACCAGGAAAGGGTCCAAAATCCAGAAGTAAAGGCCTCTTCATTATACTCTCTCTCCTTAGGCTCCACTCCAGATTTCGGCTAACAAATACTGCTGCAAAATATGCGTCAAACACTGGAAAGATTTTTCAATACTTTTACTAGACAGTCTTACAATGCGCCACATTTATCATAGTGTTTATAAATCTGGCACATGGTAGAACTGTTTAACAGGTAAGTCTAGCTTTTTTAAGCTGGCTTATTTTATGACATTAACTGACAAAATTTTGGCACATGGTAAGCTACTCCCATTTTCATAAAGCCATGCCCCTTCAACCAAGTCCACGCTCCTTTTGTCGGACAAGGCACAGAAATGTCTAGAAACTGTTTAAAACACATCTTAAATGTGCTCCATTATTTTTAACGCAAATTGTGCAGTATTCCAGTGCACCTGCCTTGATAAATGTGCCCCACTTTGTGAACCCAGCCTTTGGGTAGGTTCACACGACGTATTGTGGTGCGCACTGTTCGCGCAGCAATGCGCCTGGTGTTTTAGAAGTATGCTCTCTTCAGCGCGTACCTCTAAAGCGCTGGCCCCATTCACATTCATTATCAGCAGCGTGTAAGCGCCGCGAAGAAGTGACGTCGCTTCTCACTCCCGGCGTACAATACGTGCGCATTGTACGCCAGGGGAGACGGACGTAATTGATAGCTCTCTGAGAGCTATCAATTACCTTAATTGCGCATTTAGGGCGTAGTGAAGCGAAAATATGCCTCACAATTACGCCATGTGAACATACTCTTAGACTGCTGATTTTACGTCCCCTTTTACTCTGTTGTGTCGTGACACGGCAATGATCAGATTAGCTGAATTGTCTTTTAGGGTATGTTCACACGGCTTATTTTGGCGCGCATTTTGCCGCATCTTGCGTGTTATACGAGGCGAAATGCGTGCCGCAATTACGTCATCCCCCCGCGCATACAATACGATTGTATTGTACGCACGGGGGGAGAATTGACATGTCAATTGTTTGCACCGATTACGCGCAGCGAACAATGCGTGTCATGCCGGCCTGCCGGCCCCCCTATGCTTTGGTAAGACGCCTAACTTATTGCGCCGCGTGCTATACTCGCCGTAATAAACAGTGTGAACATACCCTTAGGCTATGTTCACACGGCTGATTTTGGGACGGATTTCGTTCCGTATTGCGCGCCGTACCGCGCTCTAATATGGCCGAAATCCGTCCCAGTCATTACGGTAATCCACAGTTCTCATAGAGAACTATGGATTCCGTCTCCTCTCCCCGCGCGCGCCAAAAACGGCGAGCGGGGAAAACGTGACATGTCAATTTTCCCGGGGGGTTACGCGCGGTGGTTAATGGATGTCTTAAGCCCCAGCGTGTTGCCGCCCCCCCCCCCCCCCGCGCGCGCGCCCGGTACACACACTGTAACTGCAGGCGAAATCCGTCCCGCAATTACACCGTGAATAAGCCGTGTGAACCCTGCCTTAGAGTCTGAGTCCATCTGCTGTCTCACTAGGGGTATAGATAGTGGGTTTGGCTCATGCTTTCAGGAGCTCCTGCTTAGTTACATTGTTCATTGCAGTCTAAGGTATTCACAGAGCCATCTCCTGTCTCACCAGCCAATAATGTTATGCTCTCTTTACCCTGTTTTACACTGAGGCAATGCTTATTCAGAGTAGCTGTGCATAAGAAAGAAATTAGGACCGGAACATTAACCCCTTAACAACCACCCACCGACTTTTGATGGTGGACGGTGCAGGTCACTAGTCTTCAGGCAGAGGGGTTTTGCAGCTCCTAGAACAGTCTCTGTTAACGCTGCTGTTTAACCTTTTGATTGCCGCAGCCCATGACCACAGCATAATCAGAGAGTTTTTCTCTGCTCCATCAGGTCTCCTGGTAACTTGAAGCCTGGGGATGTCTGTAGAGTCAGCCCTGGGGACCTGACTGCAGCCTGTGTCATACAAAAAAAAAAAAAAAAAAAAAAGTGTAGAAAGACAAAAATAATATAAATAATAAAAAAAATATTTAATAAAAAAACAATGTGCATACATTACACCCCCCGAAAAAACCTCTACATATTAGGTATCTATACGACTGTAATAACCTGTAGAAGTAATTTAACAGGTTATTTAGAGTGAGATGTGAATAGTGTAAAAAAATGCAGAAAAACACTTCTGCAGTAATATATTTGTAAACTTAAACTATGCCCCCCAAAAATACAACTTCACCTGCATTAAACAAGCCCTTATACAACTACATCACTTAAGAAATAAAAAAGGTACAACTGTTGAAATGCAGGGAGGCAAAAACTAAAACATGTATTGGTCATTAAAGAGAAGCTATCACATAGGTTATGCCCCCCTGGCTGAGGACAGCACAAGCTAGTGACAGACCTGCTGTTTCCAGCACTGTGTTCCTTATTCTGTAAGATGCAGCAGTTTTAGAGTATTTAATGCTCAAATCTGGCAGTTTTCAGCCAGAAGAGTTCAGCTTATTCATGAGCAGGTGTTAGCCCCACCCACGCAGGGCTAGCCCAACCTACCTGACAGTTATGCACATATTTCTACCTGTTTAAAGTAATTCAAAAAAAGAAACCATAGTCAGCTCACCTGTTCATTATCACAAGGGGAGACGCCTGTACAAACTAGTCCAATACAAAGAAAAGAAATCCAGGTGAACCTTGGCAAGAAAAAAAACTTTCCCACAACTTTATTAATTTCCTATTTAACCCAAACATGGTTTTCAAAAGAGTTTGCCGACGCGTTTTGGAGAAAACGCCTTATTCATGGCATAACCAGTTCACCCATACACCTGCATTTAAATATCTAACATATGATCATGTGATCAGATAACATGCTTGGAACAATATCACAAAATATAAAAAATACAAATATATAAAAAACGGTAATGTCATAAATATAAAAAACCAACAACATAGACTCATGGAAAACTTCAATATTGACACATTAAATCGTGTCTTTTTATTTAACCACGGGGATCTCGTTCCAAGCAGGGGCGTAACAAAACCGGGGAGCGAGTCCCCTTCCCCCGCAGTACGGCTTGCGCCGCCCCCGGCAGGGGGAACTTAACGTTCCTCCCGGGCCGGGCTCGGGCCGGGGGTTCTACCTCTGAACACCCAGGCCCTCCGGCCCCGGGTTCAAGGGGGGATGCCTGGTGCTCTGCGTCAAAATTTCTACCAGGGGCCCCGGGCCCCCCTTTTCTGACGGGGGGCGCGATGAGTCATATTTGCACCGCCGAACACAGAGAGGCTGGGGGGATGGAGGCAGTAGGAAAAAAATTTTTTTTTTTTTTTTTTTTTTTTTTACATTAAAATAACCGCCTGCCTATTCCCCCCCCCCCAAACCTGCCCACCCCCCCCATATCCTGCCTGGCTACCATATGATCCCCGAGCCTTCCGACCTTGTCTGGCTACCTAATACCCCGTAGCCTTTTAACCCCGCCCGACTACCTATATGACCCCCTTACCCCACCCCCCAAACCCCTGGCATACCAAAAGGCCCCTATAGCCTATAAAACCGTTGCCTACTTAGGCCCTTTTAGCCTACCTAAACCTGCTACCTATAGGCCCCCAAAAACCTTTTCCCACCTTATGATCTTTCCCATAAAGCCCGCCTGCCCACCTACCTATATGACCTCTAAGCCCACCTAAACCCGCCTGCCTACCCACCTTTGACCTCTAAGCCCCCTAAAGGCTGCCTACCCCTTTTATGCCCTATAGCCTACCTAAACCCCGCCTCCTACCTACCTAAACCCTATAGTTAACCCCAAAACCCGCCTGCCTCCTATTTTATGCCTTTTTCCTACCTAAACCTCCTGCCCACCCATATGCCCCATAGCCTACCCAAACCCTGCCGCCCCAACCCCTTATAGGCACCTATACCGCCTACCTATAGGCCCCTATAGCCTACTTAAAAATGCTGCCCCCTTTTTACACTACCGGGGCCACTTTTTGGTAACCCCCAACTGCTTTTAACCTTAATTTCCAATCCCCAATCACATTGCCAACCTAAG